>CAKNXH010056055.1:0-51628 GCA_932178445.1 Andricus quercusramuli | reverse complement strand
ATTTCATGAATTCCATGAATTCCGTGAATTCCATGAGTTCCGTGAATCCCGTGAATTCCATTAATTCTGTTAAATTCCGTGAATACCTTGAATTCCATTAATTCCGTGAATTTCGTGATTTCAGCAAATTCCTGGAATTACATGAACTCCTTTAATTCCATGAATTTCGTGACTTCCATGAACTCCGTGAATTCCATGAATTCCGTGACTTCCATGAATTCCGCGAACTCCATGAATTCCGTGAATTTCATGAATTCCGTGAATTCTATAAATTTCGCAAATTCAAGGAATTACGTACATTCCGCGAATTCCGTGAAATCCTTGAATTCCATAAACTCCATGAATTCCAAAAATTTCATAAATTCCGCCAATACCTTGAATTTCATTAATTCCGTGAATTTCGTGATTTCAGCGAATTCCTGGAATTACATCCATTCCTTGAATTGAATGAATTCCGCGAATTTCATCAATGGGCTCGCCACAACCACGACGAGCCAACAGCACGCAGTATTCCTGAACGGTCATCCATCCAAGTACTAACCGCGACCAACACTGCTTAACTTCAGTGATCTAACGAGAACTGGTGTTTTCAGCGTGGTATGGCCGTTGGCCATGAATTCCGTGAATTCCTTAAATGTGCCTGAATTCCATGAATTGTATGAATTCCGTGAATTCTTTGAATTCAACGAATTCCTTGAATTCAACGAATTCCTTGAATTCAACGAATTCCTTGAATTCATTGAATTCAGTGAATTTCCGGAATTTCATGAATTTCATGAATTCCTTGAATTTCATGACTTCCATGAATTCCATGGATTCCGCGAATTTCGTGAATTCCATGAATTTCATGAATTCCGTGAATACCTTGAATTCCATTAATTCCGTAAATTTCGTGATTTCAGCGAATTCCTGGAATTACATCAATTTCTCGAATTAGTTGAACCCCGCGAATTTTATAAATTCTATGAAGTCCCTGAATCCCATAATGACGCTGAACATGACAGGTCTTAGCGATGAGGAGAGAACTAGACTTAAAAATGATTAGACACAAAAATAGGAAAGTGAAACGACTAGTCAAAGAAAGTAAAGAGAAAATCAGAACAGAAGAAGAGAACAAAATAAAAAACTGCTTTGAAGGAATTATGAAACTATTATATAAACAGTTGAAGGAAAGTAAAAGTACAGAGTTTGTTAGAATGAGAAACAGTAAAGGCGAAATGCTATATGATATACACGGGATAGTAGACGCTTTGAAAGAGTCTTTCAAAGAACTATTGGGAGGTGAAGATATCGGACAACAAATCTGCGACATAGAAGATAATGCATTTTAGAAAACCCAATTGAAAAAGTCTGTGTCACTGAGGTCAGAGATATAATTAAGAACTTGAAAAACGGTAAGGCTGCGGGTATAGACAATACTAGCGCTAAAATGCTTAAATACGGTGGCGAGTACATACCTCACAGGTTGTGCGAATTAATAAATTTATGTATCGAAACGGGAGAAGTCCCAGACGATTGGAGAAAAGCGATTATCGTACCAATATACAAAAGAAAAGGAGACAAAAGCAACTGCAGTAATTACAGAGGTATCAGCCTACTAAGTACCGTAAGTAAAATATACTCAAAAATACTTATCCGTAGGGTAATGGAAATTACAGAAGAGAAAATATGGGAAGTCCAAAGTCGATTTATGCCAAGAAGATCATGTACAGATCAGATATTTAGCCTAAGACAGGTCACAGAAAAAAGTTTGAGGGTAGGAAATAAAGCCTTCTGTGCATTTATTGATCTAGAAAAAGCCTTTGACATTGTAAATAGAAGTAAACTTTGGGAAGTCCTTAAAGAGTATGGAGTAAATGGAAGATTCCTACAAGCAATAAAAACAATATATACAGGTAGTAAAGCGAGTGTAAGGGTAAATGGGAAATAGCGTGAATGGTTCGATATTATGCAAGGCGTGAAACAAGGATGCGTTATGTCCTCGTGGTTATTTATCATATTCATGGATAAGTGTCTAAGAACTGCCCTCTTCGACGAAAAAGGTGTAGATCTCGAAACCGTCAAGGTACGTGGGTTGGCTTTCGCAGATGACAAGATTGTTATGGCAGAATCAGTCGAAGACTTGCAAAGAATGTTGAATAAACTTAATACAAGCATGAAGAATATGGACCTCAAAATTAACGTGAATAAATCGAAAATCATGGTGTTTGAGGGAAAAAGTGAGACAACAATATGCAACATTGTCCTAAATGATGAGAGATTAGAACAAGTTGACAAGTACGTATATCTAGGTAGTCTATTCACTAACGACGGAAAAATAGATGGGGACTTAGATAGGCGCATAAATAAGGGTAAGCAGGTTATCGGCAGAGCAGGGTCCATCCTCACAAACAAAAAGATATCAAAAAAAGCTAAAATGGCCACACATAACTCTATTTTCGTACCGACTGTACTATACGGTAGCGAGACATGGACCTGTCAAGAAAAGGACAGGAGTGAAATCAACGCGATCGGCATGAAACCTCTGCGCATAATATGCGGGAAAACACTGATGGACAAAGTACGAAACGAGACAATCCTCAAAGAATGTGGTACAGGGGAGACACTAGTTGACATATGGGAAAGAAATCAGCTAAGGTGATTCGGACATCTTGAAAGAATGAAAGATGAACGACTGACGAAGCATGTGTATAGAGGTAAAGTAAATAGCAGAATGCCCAGAGGTAGACCGCCGAAAGAATGGTTAGAATCTGTGAATGAGACACTGATCCGAAGAGACATAAGAAGCCCCAGAGACACGAGAGCCTGCATGAAAAAATGCACGGACGTGAATGAAGCTAGAGTAGTATGCCAGAACAGAAAAGTGTGGCGACAAATAGTTTGTAAACAGAGTGGCAATAGAGTGAATGATGCCTGAAACAAAGACCTTGGATACTAATGGGCCCAGGTGGGGAACCATACATAATAATTTTGTGAGGCTCCTCACTTGGGGTGATCGCTAGAGAGATTGATCAGCAACCTGGATCGGAGCAGTGTTGCGGAGTGAACGTGTCATTTATATAAATAACACGAGAACTCCAGATCAATCTAAAACATCTATACCTAACACCTATATACCCATCTACCCTATACCAATATACCGATCTACCTCATATCTATATACCTATTTCACTACTTTCTAACCGAGCAAGTGGGAAATGGCTTAATGGTATAATAACATCAATTCCTCGAATTAGATGCATTCCGTAAATTTCATAGATTCAGTGCATACTGTGAATTCCTTTAATTCAGTGAAGTCCCTGAATCCCATAATATCCGTGAATTTCGTGATTTCAGTGAATTCCTGGAATTACATCAATTTCTTGAATTAAATGAATTCCGCGAATGTCATAAATTCTATAAATTCCGCAAATTCCATAAATCCCGTGAATTCCTTGAATTCCATGAATTCCGTGAATTCAATGAATTCTGTGAATACAATGAATTCTGTGAATTTCATGAATTCCGTGAATTTCATGCATTCCGTGAATTTCATGAATTCCGTGAATTCCATGAATTCCGTGAATTCCATGAATTCCGTGAATTCTATAAACTCCGCGAATTCTCTGAATTCCTTGAATTCCATAAATTCCTTGAATTCCAAAAATTTCACAAATTCCGTGAATACCTCGAATTACATTGATACCGTGAATTTCGTGATTTCAGCGAATTCCTGGAATTACATCAATTTCTTGAATTAAATAAATTCGGCGAAATTCATCAATTCTATAAATTCCGTGAATTTCATGAATTCCGTGAATTCCATGAACTCCGTGAATTTCATGAATTCCATTAAGTACGTGAATTTCGTGATGTCAGTGAATTACTGGAATTTAATCAATTTCTTGAATGAAATAAATTACGTGAATTTGTCAAATTCAGTGAATTCCGTCGATTCCCTAAATTCGGCGAATTCCCTGAATTCTGCGAATTTCATGCGTTCCGCAAATCCCATAAATTCTGTGAATTCCATGAATTCCGTCAATTATATGAATGCCGTGAATTCCTCGAAACCAATGAATTCCGTGAATTCCATGAATTCTGTGAATTTCATGAATTACGTGAATTTCATGCATTCCGTGAATTTCATGAAATCCGTGAATTTAATAAACTCCGCGAATTCCATGAATTCTGTGAATACCACGAATTACGTACATTCCGCGAATTCCGTGAATTCCTTGAGTTCCATAAACTCCGTGAATTCCAAAAATTTCATAAATTCCGTGGATACCTTGAATTCCAGTAATTCCATGAATTTCGTGATTTCTGCGAATTCCTGGAATTGCATCAATTTCAAGAATTAAATGAATTCTGCAAATTTAATAAATTCTATGAATTCCGTGAATTTCCTGAATTCGGTGAATTCCTGGAATTCGCGGAGTTCATGGAATTCATGAAATTCAAGGAATTCATGGAATTCAAGGAATTCATGGAATTCAAGGAATTCATGGAATTCAAGGAATTCATGGAATTCAAGGAATTCATGGAATTCAAGGAAATCACGGGGAATACATGGAATTGATGGAATTCACGGAATTCACGGAATTAATGGAATTCACGGAATTCATAGAATTTATGAAATTCGCCATATTCATTCAATTCAAGAAATTGATGTAATTGCAGGAATTCGCTGAAATCACGAAATTCACGGAATCAATGGAATTTAAGGTATTCGCGGAATTTAGGAAATTTTTGGAATTCGCGGAGTTTATGGAATTCAAGGAATTCACGGAATTCGCGGAATTCGCGGAACGTACGTAATTAATGGAGTTCACGCAATTCGTGGAATTCATTGAATTCAGGAATTCACGGGATTTATGGAATTCACGGAATTCATAGAATTTATAAAATTCGCGGAAATCACAAAATTTACGGAATCAATGGAATTCAAGGTATTCACAGAATTCATGAAATTCAAAGAATTCATGGAATTCACGGAATTCATGGAATTCAAGGAATTCACGGGATTCATGGAATTCACGGAATTCGCGGAATTCAGGTATGTATGTATACCATGAAGCCATTTCCCTTTCGGGGTAGGCGTGACACTACCCGATTCGGGTAGTGTTTCTAGGTGGATAGTTTCTTGTAGTAAATAACTACAAGTGTGGGCTCACCAAACCCACGACGCCAACAGCAACGCAGTAGTATTATTCCAGAACGGTCACCCATCCAAGTACTAACCGCGCCCAACACTGCTTAACTTCAGTGATCTAACGAGAACTGGTGTTTCCAGCGTGTAATGGCCGTTCGATTTTTCCAACGTGAATTTTTTCCGTGAATCCAAGAAATTCACGAAATTCATGGAATTCGAAGAATTCACGGAATTCAAACAATTCACGGAATTCAAACAATTCATGGAATTCACGGAATTCACGGAATTCACGGAATTCACGGAATTCACGGAATTCAGGGCATTCAGGGAATTCAAGGTATTCACGGAATTTATGAAATTTTTGAAATTCACGGAGTTTATGGAATGCACGGAATTCATGGAATTCGCGTAATTCACGGAAGTCACGCAATACATGGAATTCATGAAATTCACGAAAATCATAGAATTCACGGAATTCACGGAATTTGTGGAATTCATGTAATTCACGTATGGCCAACGGCCATACCACGCTGAAAAAACCAGTTCTCGATAGATCACTGCAGTTAAGCAGTGTTGGGCGCGGTTAGTACTTGAATGGGTGACCTTTGGGGAATACTACTAATTGCGTGCTGTTGGCGTGTCGTGTGTGTGGTGAGCCCACACTTGTAGTTATTTACTACAAGAAACTGTTCACCTAGAAACACTACCCGAATCGGGTAGTGTCAGGCCTACCCCGAAAGGGAAATGGCTTAATGGTATACAGACACGTAATTCACGGAATTCGTGGAATTCACGGAATTTATTTATTTCAAGGAATTCATGTAATTCCAGGAATTTACTGAAATCACGAAATTCACGGAATTAATGGTATTCATGGTATTCACGGAATTAATGGAATTCACGGGATCCACGGAATTCACGGAACTCATGGAATTCACGGAATTCATGAAAATTCATGAAATTCGTGGAATTCATGACATTCACGGAATTGCTGAAATTCACAGAATTCATGGAATTCACGAAATTCAGGGAATCCAGAGAATTCACAGAATTTAGGGAATTCACGGAATTCACTGAATTTATAACATTCGCGGAATTCACTTAATTCAAGAAATTGATGTAATTCCAGGAATTCGCCAGGGATTCACAGAATTATTGAATTTCACGGAATTCAAGGACTTCGTGGAATTCATGGAATTCACAGAATTCATGGAATTCACGGAATTCTTTCAATTCAAGGAATTGATTTAATTCACGGAATTCATTTAATTCAAGGAATTGATGTAATTCCAGGAATTTACTGGAATCACGACATTCACGGAATTAGTGGAATTCACGGGATTCATGGAATTCACGGAATTAAGGTAATTCAAGGAATTCACGGAATACATGAAATTTATGGAATTCACGGAATTAATGGAATTCAGGGAATTCACGGACTTCACTGAATATCTAACATTCGCGGAATTCACTTAATTCAAGAAATTGATGTAATTCCAGGAATTCAAGAGATTCAAGGGATTCACAGAATTATTGAATTCCACGGAATTCAAGGAATTCGTGGAATTCATGGAATTCACGGAAGTCATGGAATTCACGGAATTCATTTAATTCACGGAATTGATGTAATTCCAGGAATTTACTGGAATCACGACATTCACGGAATTAATGGAATTCACGGAATTCAAGGAATTCAAGGAATTCACGGAATACATGAAATTTATGGAATTCACGGAATTAATGGAATTCACGGGATTCACGGAATTCACGGAACTCATGGAATTCACGGAATTCCTGAAATTCACGCAATTCCTGAAATTCACGCAATTCCTGACATTCAAGGAATTCCTGAAATTCACAGAATTAATGGAATTCACGGAATTCACGAAAGTAATGTAATTCAGGAAATTCACGAAATTCACGGAATTAATGGAATTCAGGGAATTAGGAGAATTCAGGCAATTAGGAGAATTCAGGCAATTCACCGAATTTAGAGAATTCACGACATTCGCTGAATTTCTAACATTCGGGGAATTCACTGAATTCAAGAAATTGATGTAATTCCAGGATTTCGCTGAAATCGCGAAATTCACTGAATTGATTGGATTCAAGAAATCCCAGGGATTCACAGACTTATTGAATTTCACGGAATTCAAGGAGTTCATGGAATTCATGGAATTCACGGAATTCATTGAATTCACTGAATTCATGGAAACCATGGAATTTATGGAATTCACGGAATTAATAGGGCTCACAGGATTTACTGAATTGACGGAACTCATGGAATTGACGGAACTCATGGAATTCACGGAACTCATGGAATTGACGGAACTCATGGAATTCACGGAATTCATGGAATTCAGGGAATTCAAGGACTTCATTGAATTGAAGCAATCCACGGAATTCATACCAATCACAGAATTCCTGGAATTCAGGTAATTCAAGGAATTCACGGAATAAATGGAAATCACAGAAATCATGGAATTCATGAAATTCATGAAATTCACGGTCAACGGCCATACCACGCTGAAAAAACCAGTTCTCGTTAGATCACTGAAGTTCGACGACGTGCTGTTGGCGTGTCGTGGGTGTGGTGAGCCCACACTTGTAGTTATTTACAACAAGAAACTATCCACCTAGAAACCTAGGTAATGGCTTAATGGTAATTGTATACCTGAGCCTTGTGAATCCTGTGAATTCCACAAATCCTGTGAATTGCTTGAATTCCATGAATTCCGTGAATTCCATGAATTCTGTGAATTCCATGAATTCTGTGAATTCCATGAATTCTGTGAATTTCATGAATTCCGAGAATTTCATAAATTCCGTGAATTTAATGAATTCCGTGAATTCCATGAATTCCGCGAGTTCCATGAATTCCGTGGATTCCATCAATTCGGTGAATTTCGTGATTTCAGCGATTTCCTGGAATTACATCAATTTTTCCAATGAAATGAATTCCACGAATTTCATAAATTCAGTGAATTCCGTGAATTCCCTAAATTCGGCGAATTCCCTGAATTCTGTTAATAACCTGAATTCCGTGGATTCACTGAATTCTGAGAATTTCATGAATTCAGTGGATTCCGTGAATTTCTTAAATTCCATTAATTCATTGAATGCCATGAATTCCTTGAACTCCTTGATTTCCACAAACTCCTCGAATTCCGTGAAATCCAATAATTCAGTGAATTCCTTGAATTTTTTTGATTCCTTGAATTTTTTGAATTCCTTGTATTTCTCGAATTCATTGAATTCAGTGAATTAATTGCTTTCCGTAAATCCCATGAATTCTGTGAATTCCACGAAGTTTGTGAATTCCATGGATTTTTTGAATTCAATAAATTTCGTAAATTCCGTGAATGCCACAAACTCCGTGAATTCCATGAATTCCATTAATTCCGTGAATTTTGTGATTTTAGTGAACTTCTGGAATTAAATCAATTTCTTGAATTAAATGAATTTCGTGAATTTCACAAATTCAGTGAATTCCGTGAATTCCCTAAATTCGGTGAATTCCCTGAATTCTGTGAATTTCATGAATTCCGTAAATCCCATGAATTCTGTGAATTCCTTAAATTACGTGAATTTCATGGATTCCGTGAATTCCTTGAATTTTGTGAATTCCAGGAATTTTGTGAATTCCAGGAATTCTGTGAATTTCATGAATTCTGTGAATTACGTGGATTCCGTAAATTACTTGAATTCCGTGAATTTCATGAATTCCGTGAATTCCGTGAATTCCATAAATTTCATAAATTCCCTGAATACCTTGAATTCCATTAATTCCGTGAATTTCGTGATTTCAGTAAATTCCTGGAATTACATCAATTCCATGAATTCGTTTGGCTGAGAGAAAATAAAATAGTTTACAATGAAAATTACTTACTGTGAATTTTAATACCTATTGTTCATAGATATGTACTTTAACATTTGTGAATATTTCTTTACAATGTGCGAGTACTTGGCACACTTGATTCATGTAATATGGAATCAAATTCAGGTAACTCTGTATGCAGAAACAAGTTATAGTGTTTGGTTGACTAGGAATCGAGCTTTTGAGAACGGCAAAAGAACCGACCGCTAGAGAACGACACGGGGTGTATGGCTTAATGTCTCTGTTTAATATTTGAAAGAACATTCTTTAAACCAACATAAACTTTGAAAAAAAAAAACAAATTGTCCAACAAAATTACACAAGAAGGCTTAAAAAGAATTATGTTCCTTGTAAAACTGTTTTTTGAAAACAAATACTCAAGAAAGTCAACTTATACAATGTAATTGCACGAAAAAAAAATTAAAATAAGAGAAATACGTTTGCAAATAACATTGTACAACGGCTCATTAGAGACAGATATATGACAATTGAAAAAAGGGGGAGGAAAAAAAGAAGAGACATCTAAACCACCTCTCTCTCAGTTCTTTATTATTTATCCGTCTTTATTATATTACTAGGATCCAACATGTTTCGAGGCCTTTTAGGCGTCCTCTTCAGGGGAAATTTTAATAGGAAACTAATAGGGAATATTTATACGTTATGCTAATATTAATTGAAAAGCAGAATTTAATTTGCATTAAATTATTAAGGAATTATTAATACCATTTACATTTCCATCTTTAATATTTCGGAGAATTCATTGTATCTCGATTGTATCTTTAAAAAGAAAATTAAAAATTTTAAAATTAATTAAAACCTCAACTTAAGAGTTCATTTGACAGTCAATAGGTTTGAAATATCTTATGAAATCAAAATCTAGGAAGCTTCAATGTCAATCTGTGATAAAATCTCAACTTTTTTCCCCCCTGAAATCCAGTAAAAGATGTAATTTCTTCTTTCTAAAAACTATTCTTAATCACACTGAACAAAATTTGAAATTTTTCTTCTGAATTTATCCACTGATTTTTAAGGAACATAATTCTTTTTGAGCTTTCTTGTGCAATTTTGTTGCAAAATTTGTTTTTTTAAAGTTTATGTTGGTTTAAAAAATGTACTTTCAAGTTATGGTTGTTCGCTTTAAAAATCAGTTTCGGGTTACTTCGCATAATGAATAAACAACTCCATTTTTATCGATTTTGACATTTGAACTTCTGGTAATAAAATAAACAAAACCAGGCAGCCTCACAACAGATAATACAATTTGATAGAATTCTTGGAAATATTTACTATTATATAGAATATGTTAATATTGTATTGCGTGCTGCAGAACGTGCTGCTTTTTTATTTCATTGCAAACAATTTAACTGTCAAAAATAGACTTAATTTGATACAAAGCAACTCTGTCCTGACGTTTGATACAGAATAATGTAACATGCTTTTTCATACGGACTTACCTGAACATGATTCCATATTGCAAGGAGCAGTCGAATATGTAGGCACATCTATTGCAATAAATGATTGACAAAAAAAAAAAAATTTCTCACAAGACGGTATATTAATGCTCCTTGTGAATGTATTTTGTTTTTAACAACAAAAATTAGTAACTAGAAGAACAAGTTATTATCCTTGTGGAATTTTTTAATCGCAAATAATGTTCTATTATTATTAATAGTAAAGTTTCACAAATATTTCGGATAAGATATCATGAAACTTTGAACCCCGTTTGATTATCATATTAAATAAAAATTAACTCTAACAAAAATGGAACCTCCGTATTTGTTATGAATTGTTTCAATAAAAATTATTTTGATTATCAAACCAATTATTTACATTGAATTAGTATTTTTAAATGAATTAAAAAAAATCCTAAGTTCATTTTCATTGTTTTCAATCCATTAAAAATATGACACTTTGATTCTTCCTCTTTCTACGTTTTCTTTATTAATATAATATTTAAGAAAGCAACAAAATTTAAAGTCGTCAATCTTGCATTTTTTAGGAATTTCATACTGACAACGAGACACCACGGCTCACGGAATTTACATTTGGCCCATACTTTTAGTGATGAAAGAGCATTACTAGAGATGAAATTTAGCCAAGCCATTCGTTAGCAAAAGTATGGGCCGAATCTAAATTCCTCGAAAAAGGCAATCGGTTGAGAATTGAGACCAAAAATTAATTTTGCCACGAAAATCGATTCCTGAACCACTGTGCAGCGGGACGCTCCTCGCTCAGCGGAACTTCTTAGGACTAATTTAGCGTGTCAGTTATGATTATTATTCGTTGTTTTTGAAACTGCTCTCTGCATTCTACAGGGTTTAGACTGTCATTTTAGTATTTTAATGCCTGGATTGTAGACTAGAGTGGGCCGAAAAAAGTGACCTTCATGCGACCGATTTCTAATAGCAAAAAATTGTTATCTCTTGATGAGCTGAATATCCCGAGTGGAAATAGCCTGGGCTAGCCCTGGTACAACAAGGTTGCTGGTCGGGGGCTGGCCGGGCTGTGTTTATTTATTAAGAACCTAGCCGTGCGCTTGTCGGAGACTGGCTAGGCATATTTTTTGTTAAAGCCCCAGTCGGGGGCGGACCGGGCTCTGGTCGGGCAAATCTTATGATCAAATGCTCAGACGGTAGCTGGCCGGTCTCTGATTGGGCAAATGTTATGAATAAATGTCTAGCCGAATGAGGGTAGCAAAGGAAAAACACTTTCTTTAAAGTGAGCGCTTTTCATGGTTGATTATAGTAAATGACCCGAATTGAAAACATTATTACTAATCAACAATTTCGTGAGCATAGTTCAATTATCAAACCTTGTTTATAACCTGGTCATTTTATCTGATTTTATTAAGAAATGGACAAGTATACAAATCCCGAATTTTGATAAATGTATGATAAACATTTTCAAATAGGGATGATAATGGAAATTATAAATTAATGACGGCAAAAAATATTATACAGATACTAAATTTATAATTATTTCAACTTTTTTAAACGAATAATAAAAGATTGTATATAATATAATACCTAATATATAATATTACTATTAAAAGAACTTTCAAAAATCTAAGAATAAAATGAAACCCTATTACACTAATCAATTTTGAATTTAAAATTGTACGTAAAAAATATTATAATTTAATTTCCAGTCAAAAAGTCTATGTTGGCGGTATTGAAAAGTAAAGTAGCATTAGACATGATGAAGATCAGACGGCAAAATTCTCGAAACAGAGAGTTTTTAGCGTTATTTTAAAATTACCTTATGCAAATTTCAAAACTTCTGAAAAAAAATGTCTGAAATAAATATATAGTCCCGAAATTTGGATTATGGTAATTTGAAAATCCCGCCGGACATCTCGCAGTTTCGAGACTTTTGTTGATTTTGTCGTCTGCTCTTCATCACTTTTAATGAAATGTATTTTATTATTAAATATTTAAAGTTTTTTACTAGAAGAAAACTACAATTTGATAAAGTAAGAAATTGAAGAATTATATTTTTTTCCACATTTACCGGTAATTGCTGGTATGGTACCACGATCAGGCAATGTGTTACAATCAGGCTGAGCATCGCATATCAGTCATGACAACATAACCTTTAAATCTTTAAAAATCATTGCGAGGGTCGACAGTAAGTCTTTCTTTCGGCTCTTCTTTCTTATTAAGATACAAGTTAAATGTTCTTAGGAATCGTGATTGCAAGAGTGTTCGGTAACTTGATATGTATGTAAAATTGAGTAAAAAGGATCATTTGAGAAATTTAAATGAATGATGTATTATTATGACTTTTATTTTTTTGAGATAAAGCACCAAAAATATAACCGCAAAATCAAATCCTTTGATAAAGCTGAATTTCAAAAATAATTGAAGTAATAGTCATGCCCATATTTTACATAACCTAGACGCCAGCAAAGTTGTGAGTTTCATTTATAATAAATTAAATGAAATAACCATTTAGCCAATAGATTACTTTAAATGGAGAGATTTTTAGCCTTAGAGTTCGAATTCGTTAATTTCAGTGACCGTGAAGATTTTTTGCGAACCGAGAGATGACCTGGATTTTTTTTCTGTGATTAAAACGGCTACCCTGCATCTTATTTATTATTGCCTTTTGTCTCAATAAATCAAATATGCATAATGTGAAGATATCTAATAAGCTTTTTTCAATAATCATAATAGACGCCTTCGGAGACGATGGAAATGTGTCAGCGGAGGATACTGAAAACTCAAACGAATCTGCATCTAACGAAGAAATGATTGACGATGATAACAGTGAATATGAGGAAAGGTTTGCGCTCTTAAATCCACATGGATAATAGATAAAAATATATCTCTCAATATGTTTTACCAGTGTATCTTACAATGTATCTTACCAAAAAAAAATATAATAAAATTAATCCCGTAAGTAAGTGGCATATGCTCTACAAAAAATTAAAACCCACATAATTTAAATTAACTAAAACACCAATTGATCCCGGCCGGGCCACGATCGGACAGCCCGGCCATATCATGGCCTTGCTTCATGGCCGGACGCTGGCCAGCGCAGCGTGACGATGCTGGCCGGATTCCGACCAGAAACCCTGGCCACAGCCCGACTTAAAGTCGGGCTCCCGGCCAGCTCCCGGCTTGAAGCCGGGCTCTCCAGCCGGAGACTGGCCAGCCCCCGACTTAAATTTCCACCCGGGATACGGTCAATATTTATTTGAAATCGATTAATATCCTTTAGGTCCTCAAGCTTGTTGGAAATGAAAAAAATTGATTTTACGCATAATATATACGAACAAGTGAATTATCAGTCAGCAATTTTTTTATGTTTTTAGAACTATATGCCTAATGAAATGATGAAACTATATATTTAATTAATTATGATGTTAAAGTTTTTTGTCTACTGTTCGTTTCAATATTTTCATAAAATATTGATACTTAAATTGTGAAAAAAAGTCTTTCTATCTCCGGTGGGATTCGAACCCCACGTCATTCAGATGTCCTGTCTGAGCTCTTGACCACTAAGCTACGGACAATCGAGATAATTTTCTTCACAATCCTTACAAGTATGAATAAAAGTAAAAGTAGTACTTCCTAAGTACCGGGCTCTGGTCGGGCAAATCTTATGATCAAATGCTCAGACGGTATCTAGCCGGGAACTTATTAGGCAAAAATGATGAATACATGCCTAGTCGGATGCTGTTAGCAAAGGCACACTTTCTTTTAAAGTGAGCGCTTTTGATTGTTGATTAGAGTAAAGAACTCGAAGTGAAAACAAAAGGGGAAACCTCCCTACAGTGGATAATCCAACCTACAGTGGATAATCATGAATAGAGAGCACAAATAAAAGAAAAATAATTAATTTTAATTTTAATTTATGTACACGTACAGTGTCTTAACTATTAATTAAATCAAATTAATTATTTGAAGTATATTAGTATTTTTCATTCGTGAATATCCACTGTAGGTTGCATCATCCACTGTAGGAAGGTTTCCCCTATAATCAAACAGCAGTCTCGTGAGCATAATTCAATTATCAAACCCTGTTTATAACTTGATTATTTTTTCTGACTTTATTAAGTAATGGAGAAGTATACAAATCTCGAATTGTGATAAATGTGTAGCAAACATTTTTTAATGGGGATGATAATGCAAATTATAAATGGATAATGGCGAAAAATATTGTACAGATACTAAATTTAAAATTGTTTAAACTTTTTTATACGAATGATAAAGGATTCTAAATAATATAATACCTGATATACTGGGTGTTTTTTTTAATTGAGACATCGAAATATCTAAAAAAATACGCATCCTATGAACAAAAATCAGTAATAAAAACTTTTCATTTTCAAGGGAAAAAGAAATCCCCCCCCCCCCACACGGAGGCAGGAGAGGGTGTTTTTTTTCGCGAATCGAAAAAAATTGTTGAATAAAACTTACGTATTTCATAAAGGAGAATCTGAATCTGAAATAAAAAATTAGGGTTTCCATTTGAAATTACAAAGTGACCCCCATTTCTCCCTCCTGGGGGGGGGGGAGATTTTTCAAAGTCGCTTTTTCCCTTGAAAATAAAAAGTTTTATTACTGATATTTTTTTCATAGGTTGCGTATTTTTTGAGATATTCCGATGTCTCAAGCTAAAAAAAACTTCCAGTATAATATAACCATTGGAAGAACTTTCAAATATTATTATTATTATAGATTAGCAGTTCGAACTCGAAAGTTCATTGCCTCACTAACCCGAGACCGCCACACATCTCTATCCTGTGCATCCTCCATCCAGTTTAAGTAATCATGTCCTAGTTCTTTTAAATCTTCCCTTACATTTTTCTCCCATCTGTTTCTCGGTCTGCCTAAGGGTCTCTTACCAATCGGCCTCCCTCTTAAAACTTGCGCCACTGTTCTTTCATTTCCCATTCTTGCTACATGCCTCGCCCATCTTAGTTTACGCGCTTTCATTACTCTATTAATATTTGCTGACCCGTAGAGAGCATGCAGCTCATCATTATGCAGTTTTCTCCATTCGCCGGTCTCTTCGTCCCTTTTTGGACCATAGATTTTTCTAAGTACTTTATTCTCAAAAACTCTAAACCTATTCTCCTCTCCCTTCGTCAGCGCCCACGTTTCGCACCCGTACATGACGACCGGCATTATTATTGTTTTGTAGATTCTTACTTTGATGTTTCTAGATAGCAATCGCGATTTTAATAGTGTGTTTGCTGCATAATAGCACACATTGCCAGCGTGCAGCCGCGCGTTGATTTCCGTTTTAATCTTATTTTCGCTAGTTATGATAGACCCGAGGTATTTAAACTCGCTAACCCTTTCAAATTTCATATTTCCAGCCATTAGATCCCCGTCTTGATTACTTTGTTCGGATCTGCCGACGGTCATATATTTTGTCTTCGATTCGCTAACTTCCAAGCCAATATCTTTGGCTTTTGTGATCAAGATTTCTGCATTTTTAGCTACCGTTTCTTTATTATCCCCTAGTAAGTCGAGATCATCCGCATATCCAAGAATTTGTACTATCCCATTGAGGGTAGCACCGGTCGGGTTCGCCTGCACTTGCCTAACCACGTATTCTAAAACCAAGTTAAAAAGGACGCACGAAAGTGCATCGCCCTGTTTCAGGCCATCGCGGATCGAGAACTCTTCAGATAAACTACCGTTTACGCGTATTCTATACCCCTACTGCCGCTTAAGCAAATTTCGATAAGTCTAACCAATTTTCTTGGTACACCCAAGAACTCTAGGATCCAGTACATTCGTGCGCGTATAATAGAGTCGTAAGCTTTTTTGAAATCGATAAATAGCTGATGCACTACTTCTTTAAATTCCCATTTTTTTTCTAGCAGTTGCCTAATTGTAAACATTTGATCGCTTGTAGATCGGTTTCGGCGGAATCCACACTGGTAATCCCCAATGATTTCCTCGGCAAAAGGAGTCAGTCTACTTAGGATTCACTGTAAAAAATTTTTCGGGAATTTTCCCGAAAATGCTTGGGACGCTCATTTCCCAAACACTTTTCGGGAATTTTCCCAAACATTTTGTAGGGAAAACTCCCAAACACTTTTCGGGGATTTTCCCAAATATTTCTTAGGGAATATTCCCAAAAACTTATCGGGGATTTTCCCAAACATTTTGTAGGGAAAATTCCCAAAATCTTTTCGCGGATTTTCCTAAACATTTTGTAGGGAAAATTCCCAAAAACTTTTTCGGGGATTTTCCCAAATATTTCTCAGGGAAAATTCCCAAAAACCTTTCGGGGATTTTCCCAAACATTCTGTAGGGAAAATTCCTGAAAACGTTTTCGGGGATTTTCCCAAACATTTTGTATTACTTATATAAGAGGAACTGAAAATCAATAATTTTTTTACTTATTATCTAAAAAATAATTTATTATACACCATCATCATCTACAACATCACTCTTATCATCATCTAATCTAACATTGAGAAAGGAATTCTATAAAATTATCTATAAGTGATCCTGCTTTTGGATCCCGGTCGTCTTTAGTATTCTTTCTGCCTCTTTGGTGTCCAAGTTCTGGATTAATGTCCAGTAACATGCTGTAAAAAAAAGAAACAATTAAGTTTTCTAATTTATAGTTTTATATAAATAATATGTTATTTCATAAAGGGGCAAAATTAATTTCAATGTAAATGCAGCAATATTTAAGACTACTTCTAGCTTAAAAAGCAATTTAAAAAAAATTGATACAAAAATTCATACATTTGAACTTTCAGAACTTCAACTACATAATTTCAGGGTGCACAGTCTTCATATTTTTTCTTAGTTTCCCCTTTTTTCTTCAAATTCCCTATTTTCCCCCTATTGTCAAAAAACTTCCCCTTTTTCCCCTTTTCTCTTCAAACATACGATATTCGAAATCGTACCCAGTATTGAATAATAATTAAATCAATTATACCATTCAAATCAATTATTTATGAATAAATAAGGTACACGTTTCAAGTGCAGACCATTACAAATAAATACTCTTCAACAAAATTTGAAAATGAAACATTTTAAAGCAAGTTGAAAATATGAAAACTTGAGACAGAAGATATTATCCAATATAAAATTGGAACAGTTACAAAATATACAGTACTTTTCAAACAAATATTAGAAGATTAACACATTTTAGTTGAAATTTGCAAAGTGAAATACTCAATTAAAAAATGGAATATTCCAAATTCATCAACTGCAACTTTGAATATTCTAACTTGAGCAATTTCTAATTTTTTTAAATCTTCACTTGAAAATTTATCTATTGTTGAAACTTGTTTTTTTCGTTGAAAATTAATTTTTTTAAACTCACAATTGAACTATTCCATTTGTGTTTGAAAAATTATCTTTTTTAGTCGAAAATTCAACTATTTTGTTGCATGTTCAAATTTCGTTCAAAAGTTATATTTTTTTGGCGGATAGTTGGTTAAAAATTCAACTATTTGGTTGAAAATATATTTATTTTATTGAAAAGCTGTCTTTTGCGTTGAAAAACAAACCACTTTGTTAGAAATTCATTTTTTCAAACTGAAAATTACAAAGGGTCTAGCCGGATAAGATAGTCAAATCTGCCTTGTAGGGAACCTCTATAACTAAATACATCCTCATATTCGGAATGTATAGAAACCCCTTTTCCTAGATTTTCAGACCCCTAGATCCCCATGGGGCAACATGGGACACCATAGAGTGCTGGCGAGTTTTTTTGCAATATCTCGGTCAATTTTTGAGCTAGGAAAAATAAAAAAAAAGCAAATTGTAGGGTTTTTCAAGCCCTATAAACCTGTGAAGCCGAACAATGTTTTGGCGCGAAATTCAAATTTTTACAGCCGTTTGAAAACTTCAAAAAATTTTATATCGGAAACAAAGACCGACTCCTCGCTAAAAGAAAATTATGTTATGTATTTTTGGCTCAAAAATTCCTGTGATTTTTTTCAGATTTTTAAAAGTGGTGGAACGACCTCAAAAAAAATAAAAACCACTAAAAACGGCGTTTTTTGCCTCTAGCTCTTTCTACATAATTCCTACGATGAAACCAATCACACCATCGTATTCTACGTAAAAAAATACAACGAAAACGTGTATTAATTTTTTGAAAATAATTTTTGGCAGCCCTTCAAAAATTCAGCAAATAAAAACGATGAGCCTGGCTCACATGCAGATTTTTACATCTTCCAATTGCAAGGGAAACCCAACGTAGAATACTAGAATCAGTTTCATCATAAAAATTATCCAGAAAGCATCAGAAGCGAAAAACTACAGAAAAGTTCGGTTTTTGGACACTTAACGCTTTATAGAAAAATATTACGATGAATCCGATTGCGTCATCGAATTCTACTAGAAAAAATATATCAGGAATTATGTATTTCTTTTGCTGAATTAATTTTAATAGACCTTCGCAAATTGAGCAAGTAAGATCATTCGACCCGACTCACAGTGACAATAAATAAAACGATAAGCCTCCCGCTCAGTCACCTGGCCCTCAGGGGTGTATGGCTATCTGGGAGGGCTCTGTAACACAGTTCATACATTTAGATTTCCTTATTGCAAAAATGACGCTAAAAATCACCAATCATTAAGGTCTACCAAAATTTATTTCCAAAAAAATAATACACGTTTTGATGTATTTTTGTACGTGTAAATACGATGGCGTGGTTGGTTTCATCGTAGGATCTGTTTAGAAGGAACTAGAGCCGAAATCTAAATGTATGAACTGTGTTACAGAGCCCTCCCAAATAGCCATACACCCCTGAGGGCCAGGTGACTGAGCGGGAGGCTTATCGTTGTATTTATTGTCACTGTGAGTCGGGTCGAATGATCTTACTTGCTCAATTTGCGAAGGTCTATTAAAATTAATTCAGCAAAAGAAATACATAATTCCTGATATATTTTTTCTAGTAGAATTCGATGACGCAATCGGATTCATCGTAATATTTTTCTATAAAGCGTTAAGTGTCCAAAAACCGAACTTTTCTGTAGTTTTTCGCTTCTGACGCTTTCTGGATAATTTTTATGATGAAACTGATTGTGCCATTGTATTCTACGTTGGGTTTCCCTTGCAATTGGAAGACGTAAAAATCTGGAATGTCTGCACTGCATGTGAGCCGGGCTCATCGTTTTTATTTGCTGAATTTTTGAAGGGCTGCCAAAAATTATTTTCAAAAAATTAATACACGTTTTCGTTGTATTTTTTTACGTAGAATACGATGGTGTGATTGGTTTCATCGTAGGAATTATGTAGAAAGAGCTAGAGGCAAAAAACGCGGTTTTTAGTGGTTTTTATTTTTTTTGAGGTCGTTCCACCACTTTTAAAAATCTGAAAAAAATCACAGGAATTTTTGAGCCAAAAATACATAATATAATTTTCTTTTAGCGAGGAGTCGGTCTTTGTTTCCGATATAAAAATTTTTGAAGTTTTCAAACGGCTGTAAAAATTTGAATTTCGCGCCAAAACATTGTTCGGCTTCACAGGTTTATAGGGCTTGAAAAACCCTACAATTTGCTTTTTTTTTATTTTTCCTAGCTCAAAAATTGACCGAGATATTGCAAAAAAACTCGCCAGCACTCTATGGTGTCCCATGTTGCCCCATGGGGATCTAGGGGTCTGAAAATCTAGGAAAAGGGGTTTCTATACATGCCGAATATGTGGATGTATTTAGTTATAGAGGTTCCCTACAAGGCAGATTTGACTATCTTATCCGGCTAGACCCTTTGATTGAAATTTATTTTCCTATTGAAAAATTATATTTTTGAGTTAAAAATTCAAATATATTGTAGAAAATTATTTTTTTCCTATCTTTTTTGCGATTTTGGAACGTTATAAGCACCACAAAAAAATGCTTCTCATGAATAAAAAATAATAACATGTTTCTTTGCTTCAATCTGAAGAAATTTCAGGTTCGAATTAATCCAAAAAACATGTTTTAATACATTTAAGAAAAATTTCAAATAAAGCAAAATTTTTATTTCATTTATTACAATTTTTAATTGTAAATTTCAAAAAGACAACTGAAGATATTTACCGATTAAAACATTTGTTTCTTCACTTATTTAACTAACTAAATGTTGAAAGTAATAAAAGAATCCCCTGGATGACGGAGATAGTTCGCAAAACTATTTCAAGCTACGAAAAAAAATGAATACACAAAAGTTATTCACAGAAAAAAGAGCTATAAATTTGTAATCAATCATTTTTTGATAGTATGCATAGTTTTTGTTATAATCGTGAAAAATAACATTAAAAATAAAAAAATAAATTAAGATTTTGGACAAACGACTCAAGCTACGAAAAAAATGAATAGACAAAAGTTATTCACAGAAAAAAGAGCTATACATTTGTAATCAATCAATTTTTGATAGCATGCATAGTTTTTGTTATAATCGTGAAAAATAACATTAAAAATAAAACAAGAAACTGGAAAATTTTGGTTTCAGAAAATTGCGATAAAAAAGCAAATTTTCACAAAAATCCTGAATTTTCAAACTAATTTTCGAGAACTAAGTCTAAGAATATTATATTTGTCTTTCATTTCCTGGAAATTAGTCACTTTTATGCTTTAACAGTCTCTTGTACAGAAATTCAACATTTTCAGCAAAATTAAATTCAGGATTCAAGCTTTTGGTCAAAATAGTACATTTAATAGTTTATCGAAATAGTCTTTCGATAAATTCAGTCTCTCTGTCGCATCGGCTACTAGATTGCCATTTTCGTCCCTCATTACTTCCGTTCTGCTTTGAAAGCCTTGCCTTATAAAATTGATTCCCCTGTACATCTCGCGCGGGTTATTCTGTTTATTATGCGTTTCTATTGCTAGTATTTTATTCTTTTCCCACTCCCTTTTCTTGGATCTATAGAGCCTATTTGTACGTTTACTAATCTGGAGGTACTTCTTATGTGTTTGATCGCACTTATTTTGTAAACTAATTAGTCTGGCCTTCCGGCGTTTTTCAAACCAGAGTTTGCACTCTTCGTCAAACCATGGTTTGCTTTTTGTTACTTTCTTTAAACCTATCGTAAGTTTCGCGGCTGTCTTTACCGCCTTTTTTATATTGCTCCACAGGGTTTTCGGGTCCTCCTCGTAATTATTCTTATCGTCGCTCTGTTCTTGGAGAGCGTCAAAGCTATTAGAAATCTCAACTTGATAATTTAATGTTTCTGTTGCTGTTATGAATTTATCTATATTGAAACGAACTGTCGGCTCTGTGCGTCCTGTTTTCTTACTGATCGCTAGCCTAGATCTTAGTTTTACTATCACGAGAAAATGGTCTGAATTTAAATCCGCTCCCCTATACGATCTTATATCGAGAATGTTTGTATGACGTCTTCTGTCAATTAGAACGTGATCGATCTGATTATGAGTGTTACCATCTGGTGATCTCCAGGTGGCCTTATGTATATTTTTATGCTTGAAATATGTGCTTTTGACAACAAGGTTCTTTGAAGCTGCAAAGTTTATTACTCTAGTTCCATTGTCGTTACTGACGTCATGCAAACTTTCTGATCCTATTGTAGGCCTATACATCGGTTCTTTTCCAATTTTCGCGTTGAAATCCCCCAATACTATTTTTGCGTCAAAAGTTGAGAACTTGTCAAAAACCTGCTCGATTGTTTCGTAAAAGAGATCTTTAGTGTCTTCGTCTTTGTCCTCGGTGGGGCAGTGCACATTGATTAATACCTGTTTGTTGAAAACACCCTTCAGTACAATGTATGATAACCGATCGTTAATGAATTGCATGTCGATAACCGCTTGCGAGATTCGTTTATTAATAAGAAAACCGGTCCCCAGTCTCCACTCCTTAGCTCCCCCATAGTGAAAAGTATAGTTATCCTTAGAAATTGACGCGAAATCGCCCGGCCAGCAGGTTTCTTGAAGTGCTATTAAGTCAGTTTTGTATTTATTTGCTATCCCAATGAGTTCGCTAAATCCGCCAGTATTTAGACTACGCGCGTTTAGAGTTCCCACCCTTAGATCTTTAACTGTAGTTTTTTGTTTTTGCAAGTTAGCCATGGTAGTTTCAAGATAATCCGCACGTTAGGATCCTATTCCGATCGTAGGTGAGTCCACTGTCCCAGGAGTGATAACCCCCATACCTCCCTAGGTCTAAGTATGGGAGCTTTCCGACTCTGACAAGGACCATGTCAACTTGTCGTCAGACACATTACAGTTTCATCCTCGTATCCTAACGTCCCCCTGCAAGGCAGCGCGCCTATACTGGCATCAGTACCCCTTTGGCCCTATACAGGCGAATCATTCCACACATCCCTTGCGGGCAGTGTCATCGCTGCGGTGACCAATGGGCAGCAGGATTTTTCCCTTACAAGATTTTTAGTTTTGGTTCGGGGTAGTGTTTCTAGGTGGATACACGCTGCACCCCGGCCTGCCAGGACCCACTCATTGCGTATGAACGTGAATGGGTGGGTCCTCCCAAGCCATGGTCATCGTGTTTTCTACCAGTGCTAGGCCAACATCTTAGGCTGGGCTCACCACACCCACGACTGGTTCCTATCGGCTGTCCGCGGCTGCTTATTCTTGTATTCGCAGCTAACCTGAGGGGCTGTTCAGCCTAACGGGCCGTTCCTCCATCCGCAACCCGAGGACGCGCTGCGTAGTGGTGACAGGAACCCACCGAGCAGGAACTTTCAAATATTACAGAATGAAATAATACCCTATCATATTATTCAATTTTGAATTCAGAATTGTACGTGAAAAATATTATAATTTAATTTCCAATCAAAAAGTCTATGATGGTGGTATTGAAAAATAAAGTAGCATTGGATGTGATGAAGAGCAGACGACATAAGTCTTGAAACAGCGAGATTTTTGGCGTGATTTTAAAATTAAAAATTTCAAAACTTTTAAAAAGATATGACTGAAATAAATATATTCATTTCAGTCACATTGATTAAGTATATATTTCGAAATTTTCATTATGGAAATTTGAAAATCCTGCCGGAAATCTCACAGTTACGAGACTTGTGGTCTGCTCTTGCCTCATTATCACGTTTAATGCTACTTTTATTTTTCGATTCCATCAACGTAGACTTTTTGGCTGGAAATTATATCATAATTGGAAGATTTTAATAGAAATGCATTTCAAAAAGTTAAAAGAAAAGGTGGCGCCGGACCACGTGATCAAAGTCAAATTCTTTCGAATTGCACTTACGAAAAGATATGATAGGAAAAAAATGACAGATGTGTCATTTTTTCCCTGTCATTTTTTTCTGTCATTTTTTCGCGACCACAAGAAAATGACAAGGAAACGACAGGCAAAATGATAGAAAAACGACAGCCGAAAATGACTGACCCTGATTGGCCATAATTTATTATAATATCGTGTAACATTGTAAATCATCGACGACTTGCAGACTTATTCGTAAGCCATTTGAACTTTCCTGTAAAGCTTGAAAAATCATTAGCAAAATAAAACTATTATGGAAATTTTCATGATGAAACACCTCTTTGTAGCCTGTTGCTAATTCCGGATTATCTTTCCAACACATCAATTGTGGAATGTGTTCGATTTGCCATTTTAAAGACTTTTTATCCTTACAAAGTGCTGAACTTAAGTACCACGGGCAAAAATTTCAGACTGTTTTCAACTTTCTTCATTCCCTTAACAAATTGACTGGGTTGACTGCGTACTCCAATTCCATGATCCAACAAAGAATGGTTCCGCCACATGCAACCTACGGACCCTTTGATTGGTTCACTTTTTTTTAGATGCGCGTGGCGAGACCATTCTTTGTTGGATCATGGAATTAGGAGTACGCATTGAACTTCTTGAGGGATGAAGAAAGTTGAAAATAATCTGAAATTGTTGCCCGTGGTACTGAAATTTAGTCCTTTGTAAGGATAAGAAGGCATTAAAATGGCAAATCGAACACATTCCGCAATTTATGTGTTTGAAGATAATTCGGAATTAGCAACAGGCTACAGAAGGGTGTTTCATCATGAAAATTCCCATAATAATTTTCTCTTGCTAATGATTTTTTAAGCTTTACAGGAAAGTTCAAATAAGTCTGCAAGTCGTCGAGAATTTATAATGTTACACAATATTATTATAAATTATGGCCAATTAGGGCCAGTCATTTTCGGCTGTCGTTTTCCTGTCATTTTGCCTGTCGTTTCCCCGTCATTTTCTTGTGGTCGCGAAAAAATGACAGGGAAAAAATGACACACATGTCATTTTTTCCCTGTCATCTCTTTCCGTAAGGGGCATCTACCGGCATCATATATACATTGCGATCACGTTACATTCTTCACGTCTGTTTGGCTTTATTTTGTTTTATAAAAGTAATAGGAAACCTTAACAATTGTTTAAGGCGGTGATTGGGAGAAGGTAAATGTGATGAGCAGGTAAGAAATATTGGTTTTGATTAAATGCATTAGGATTTAAGGAATGAAGAAATTATAAGAATATACGAAGGTTTATAGGTTATGTGATCTTTTCTATATTTTTTACTTATTTGGATTGTTTGTTTCATTCTAGGTTTGTTTCCTGCCCATTTTCTGGCTTTAAAATATTCATTAACAATTTTTATGTGCTATATTTAAAACCTGTAGTAACAATACTTTAGAATCCACCATTATATTTTTTCACGTGCGCCTTTTCGACTGTTTCAAAATTATTGATTGTTCTCTAAAGTCTTCTGTAATATATGTAGAATAAATACCCATGTGAAAGACATTATTATAAGAATCAAAGTATATTCAAAAGTATTGGTTTATTTATATTACAGGCCTCGGACCTACTACACTAATTACACTATTTGACACTTTTTTGCTACTATTTTAAAGAAAATCACACTTAAGACACTATTTGCTCACAAGTGTCCGCTAGTGCCACTATTTATTCACTTTCATGTTGAAAATTCAACTGTCTTCTGAAAAAACTCATCTTTTTGATTGAAAAATTGACTATTTGGTTCATAGTTGAACTATTTGGTTGAAAATTGATCTTATTTATTGGTTGGAAATTCAAGCATTCTGTTGAAAATTCAAGTATTCGGTTGAAAATTCTACTATTTCGTTGAAAATTTAATTATTTTGTCGAAAATTCAACTATTTTCTTAACTAAACATCTTTTTTGGTCGAAGATTCAAATGATTTGTTGAACATTCGTCCTTCTTTATTTAAAATTCATCTTTCCTTTTGTTGAAAATTCAACTATTTTGTTAAACATTTGTCTGTTTGGATAGAAATTGGCTCCGTTTGGATGAAAATTTAAACTTTTTTGAAAAAAATTAATCCATTTTGGAAAAAATTCATCTTTCTTGGTTCAAAATGACCTTTGTTGTCGAAAATCAAACTTTTGGGGTTAGAATTTCAAGTATCCTATGAAGTTTTTTTTCTGATTCAAAAATAAACTATTTGGTTAAAAATTTCACTGTTTGGTTGAAAATTCAAGAAACATTTTGTTGAAAATTGATCTTTATTTGTTAAAAGTGATCATTTTTGTTAAAAAATTAATCTTTGCGGGTTTAAAAGTCAAATGTTATATGGAAAATTCGTCCTTTTGGCTACAAAAATTCAACAAATTGGTGAAAAATTCTACTATTTAGATGGAGTTTACTCTTTTTTTGTTTGAAATTTCAATTATTTATTGAAAAACTTAACTTTTTTGTTAAAAATTCAATTATTATTTCGAGAATTCCACTATTTAGTGAAAAAGTTAACTTTTTTGGTCGAAAATTCGACTGTTTAGTTGAACATTCGACTTTTTGGATAGAAAATTGTTTTTTTTCGTAGAAAATTCAGGTTTCTTGGTTGAAAATGAACTCTTTTGTTGAAAATTCAACTTTGAAGTTTGAAAGTCAAATGTTTTGTAGGAAATTTTGTTTTTGGCTTGAAAAATTCAACACTTTGGTTTCGAGTTTGGTTAAAATTTCTGTTTCCTCTTGACCGACAAATCTTTCTTGGTTGACAATTCAACTTTTTTGTATAAAATTCGTTTTTTTTTTTGGTTGGAAAATAATCGGTTTTGGATGTTGTTTACTATACTGTCTGTATTGAAAATAAAAATATTTTTTCGTTGACTTATAAACTATAACATTTTTTCTCGAGAATTCATCTTTTTTAGTCAAAAATTCAACTGCTTTGTTGAACATTCAACTTTTTAGATAGAAAATTCGTTCTTTCGAATTGAAAGTTCAGTTTTTTTTGTTATAAAATTTATCTGCTTCGGTCAAAAATGAACTTTTTTGTTGAAAATTCAAATTTTCGGGTTAAAAATGAAACTGTCGTTTTATAAAATTCGTCAATTTTGCTTGATAGATTGCCCCTTATAAATAAATGTTATACTTTAAAAATTGTGGAACACTATTGTGACACTATGTTTTGAAATTTGACCTGATCTCATTAAATATATCAACTGAAAATACATTTATCGTATGATTAATTATCATTATTATTTTATATATTCCATATTTATTGTTAAAGTTAAAACAAGTATAATATTAAATTTACACATGCAGAGATTTGAATATATAAGAAGGTATCAAAATTCAAAATATTCAATGCGACGATATGCTAATTGATTCGTATCTTCTAATTAAAAATATTGAATGGTATTATTCAATTTTTCTAGCATGATAGATAAATGCATGATCAATAAATGTAAATATTTTTTGCATTGTAAAAATGACAAGCGATGATGATTCGTATGTGCACCAGTTAATATTCATGTTATTGTTCCTGGTTCACGAACGTCAATATAATACAAAAAAATGTAATCAAATTGATCTTGTATCTAAGTGGCATATGCTCGTCATAAAATTGAAACCAAATTAATATCAATCTACTACAACACCAATAATTGATCTCGGCCGGGCCACGGTAGCCCGACCATGTCACGGCCTTGATTCATGGCCGGACATCGCTAAAAGCCGGGCTCTCCACACGGAAAAAAAAGTGCTGGAAATTTTCATTGACCGAGTCTGTGACTTTAGGATAGGTCTAAAAGCATTTGATAATTTAAAAATATCGTATTGGAAAATCATGCAAACAGTGCTTGAAGGAATAAAAGACTTCTTAAATTGCGCCCAGTATAGTCAGTGAATTACTCCTAGACTCCATCAACAAAAGATCACAGAAAAATTTGTAAGCCGTTCAACACTCCAATATTAAATTCTCAAAGACAGTCAAGGAAGGGTTCGTAGACTGTCAAGCTAGCCATTTATGCTAATAAAAAATGAAAAATAATTTTTTAAATTTATAATGTTATTATCTTCATCTTATATATTTATTTAAATATTATTATAACACACACAATTATTAAATAATATAAATCGCTCGCTTTTTGCGCTCTAAAAAATCGGACGCACGCTGCAGGGATTCGAACTACCTATCCTAGATACGAGACTAACGCAACTCATTCCTAACCGCGCAAGCCCCTCGGCTAATCGATCGGGTTGAAAACACAGTAAAACATCTTGGCGTTCTGCCACAGCTAAGAACTGCGTGGCCGCGTAAAAAGAATTTTAGTGAGGACTGCGAATTAGACAACTTGCTGCAAGACTGACTTTGCATAACAAATTAAACATATTGTTTAAACAATTTTTTTTTCTAATGGAAAAATATAATTTTCCACGGAAAATTATTTTTTGACCAAGGGATGATTCTACGTAAAAAAATAAGTTTTTTCTTCATTTAAACTGAAATTGTTTAAATAATTTTTTCAAATTTGTGAGATGTAACATAAAAACTAATTGCACCGTTCCATTCTATGGAAAAAATCTGTTTAAAAATTAAATTGAGTTATTCTTATTTTTTAAATTAAAGAATTCGATTCCAGATTGAAGAAATTGATAACAAGTCAACAAAAAATTACACTTTTTGTTTATAATCTTTACAGCGATTTCCTCGCTATTACTACCTGTTACAAAAATCCACTTCTGTTATATCTTCTATGTTAGTTTTTTACCCAAAAAGACGAATTTTCAACAAAATACATGAATTTTCTACCAAACAGTTGAATTTCTAACTTATACAGTATACAGAATACAGTTTCAGCCAAAAACGGTCTATTTAAATTTTCAGACAAAAACTATTTGAAATTATATTACACTCTCACGAATGAGAATGTGAAAATAACTTTCAACGGCAAAAAAAACAATTATCAACAAAATTGTTAAAAGTCCAACCAAAAAGATGAATTTTCGACCAAGGAGATTGAATAGTCTATACAAAATACAAATTTTCAACGTAAATAATGTTCTACCAAAAAAGACCAATTTTGCACAAAATACATAAATTTTCAGCAAAATTATTTAATTTTGAAGCCAAAAAAACCAATTATCTACAAAAAAGTTGACTTTTCAACACAAAAATATGATTGATTTCATTAAAAAAAAGATGAATTTTCAATAATATTCTTAATCAAAAAGTTGAACTATCATCAAACAAGGATTTTCTACCCAAAAGACGACTTTTTAACAAGATATGTCAATTTTCTACCGAAAGGTTAAATTTTCTACCGGAAAGTTTAATTATTACCAAGAAAATTAATTTTCTATCAAAAAATAAGAATTTTAAGTAATCCAATATACCGAATAAAGTTTTAACCAAACATAAAATAGTTAAATTTTCCGATATAAAAAATTAACAATGAAAATGAAATTTAAAAAAGTTATTAAATTTTCAACCGAAAAGATGAATTCTCGACCAAGAAGTTTAATGTTCCACCAAAAAAGATGAATTTTGAACAAATGACATGAATTTAAGCGAAATGTTTCAATGTTTGAGACAAAAAGATGGATTTTCTACAAAGCAGTAGAATGTTTACCATAACAGTTCATTTGAAAGAGAATATTTGAATTCTCAACCAAAAACTTGAACTTTCAACTAAAAAAAAATTATTTTTAACCAAATAGTTTAATTTTCAAGCCAAAAAGACGATTTTTCTACGAAACAGTAGAATTTTCACCATAGAAGTTCATTTATAATGAAATGCATGAACTTTCAACCAAAAATTGGAACTTTCGACTAAGAAAAAAAAACAAATTTTGAACAAAAAATGGAAAAGTGTATTATTGCCAGTTCAAAAGATTTATTTTCAACCAAACATGAAACGAACTTTCATCAAAATAGTTTAATTATCAACCAGAGATGAACCTTAATAAAAAAATGAATTTTGGAAGAAAAAAAAAATAATTTGCAATACAAAAAGAAGATTTTATAATAAGATTCTCAAATAAAAAGTTGAACTATCAACAAGCAAGAATAATTTTTTCCCCAAAACACGGATTTTTAACAAAATATATGAATTTCCTGCCGAATAGTTGAATTTCCAACCAAAAAGTTGAATTATCGACCAAGAAAATTAATTTTCTATAAAAAAATAAGATTTTCCAACTTATCCAATATGCAGAATGAAGTTTTAACCAAAAGTAAAGTAGTTAAATTTTCTGATAAAAAAAATGTCAACCCTAAAAATTATTTTCAACAAGGTTATTAAATTTTTACCAAATTAAATTAAATTCCGAACCAAAACTATAATAGTAGCCTTTTTAATTTAAAAAAAACCTTTACCCAAAAAGTTGGATTTATGTTTTGAACCCCCCTTCTCAAACTTGCAACGTAGTTTATGGGAAGTACCACCAGGCCACTTTTTATTTTAGGACTATTGAATATAATAAAAGAACCGAAGATGTGTAACATCTTTAAAACTTACTTCAAAATGGCCTCCAGGATACACAGATCGACTCCAATTTCATCCTATGAAGAGCTTTCTACGTCGGTACAGGTGTGAATGTCGTAGACGTAGATGTAACGCTGAATAAAATTCCAAAGTAGGACGGTAATGGGGTACGTCTCCAGCGTATTCCCAATAGCGATAATGAATGGCTGTAGTGTATCTCCACGCAATCAGAAGTTGTATTCGTTCTGCGTTCAATTTCCTTATCCAATTCGGTCAACTTCTACAAAATATATTATACATTATTACCTGCAAAATTGTATGGGGTTTTCTCTAAAAAAAAGGCTTTGAATTAAAAAAAAAAGAAACAAAGAAAAATTGGTCAAAGCATGGACAATTGACCTAATAACTTTCTATAATTATTTCTATATTTTTATTTTCAGGTATTATGTCAATTTTGATTAATATAAGTTTCTGTTCTTTATACCGGTAGTTTTCTCTACGAAACATTGATAAATAAACACGAAAGTCACAGTTGAATTTTGTTCGGAACTGTTGAATTTTCAAGACAATGAGACAACTTTTCTATACAAAATTACATGAATTTTGATTTAAATAGTTGAATTTTTGAACATAAAAGATTAATTTTTCAACCAAAATAAAATAGTTTAATTCTCATTCAGAAAAATTAACTTTCAAACAAAGACATGGACTTTCTACTGAAATTATCAATCTTCCACAAAAAAAAATGGTAAGAAATTACATACATTTTGAACCAAATAGTTAAGTTTTTACATTAAAAAGATTATTTTTTGAACAAAAATGGAATAGTTTCATTTGGGAAAAATTAATTTTCAACCGAATAGGTGAAGTTGTAAATTATAAAAGGAAAACACTTTGTAACCAAAAATGGAATAGGTAAATTTTTATTTGGAGAAATTTATTTAACATTTAGAAAATGATTTTGTAATAAAAAGACTTAAATGTTGTACCGCACAGTTGACTTTAAACAAATTTTTGAATTTTAAAGACAGAAAGGCGAATTTCCTATATGAAATAGTAGAATTTTCAACCCGAAAATATGAAATTTCAAGGAAAAAGTTCATTTTCAACCAAATAGTTAAATTTTCAGTTTGAGCAAAAATTTTTTATTCCAAAAAAGGGAAATTTTAATAAAGTTCATTTTTCAACTGAAAATATTAATTTTCCAATAAAATTATGAATCTTGTACCAAAAAAAGAAATTTGTAAGAAATTATATGAATTTTGACTCATATAGTTAAATTTTTAAAACAAAAAGATCAAGTTTTAAACAAAAATGATATACTTAAATTCTCATTGCCAAAAAATTGATTTTAGATTGAGAAAAATGAATCTTTTACATAGCAGTTAAATTTTCAAAACAGACGAATTCTCTATATAAAATAATGGAATTTTCAACCCGATAATATGAAGTTTCAACAAAAAAGTAAGTTTTTAATAAAATACTCAAATTTTAACTTGATACATTTAGTTTTTAATCCTAAAAATAAATTTTCAAAAAAATTCACACATTTTTTACCAAATAGTTGACTTTTCAATAAGGATTCATTTTCTACAGAAAGAAAAGACGAATTTTCAACAAACCACATTAATTTTTAACCAAATAGGTGAAGTTCTAAAATAAATAAAAAATTTTTTACCATAAATGGAACAGGTAACTTTTCATTTGAAGAAATTGACTTTTACTTAAAAAAATTATTTTGTGAGAAAAAAGACTAATCTTCTACAAAAAAGTTAAATTTTCTACCGCATACTTGTCTTTTCAAAGAAATTTTTGAATTTCAAAGACAACAAGATGAGTTTCCTGTATAAAATAGTAGAATTTTCAAGCCGAGAATATGAAATTTTCTCCAAAAAGTTAATTTTCAACCAAATGGTTGAATTTTCAGTTTAAGAAATAAGTTTTTTACTCCAAAAAAGGGAAATTCTAAAAAAGTTCATTTTTCAACTAAACATATAAATTTTCTACTAAACTTATGATTGTCCCACCAAAAAAAGAAATTTGTAAGAAATTACATAAATTTTGAACTACATAGTTAAATTTTTTAACTAAAAAGATTAATTTTCAAACAAAATTGAAATACTTAAATTTTCATTGTAAAAAATAATTTTAAATAAAGAAAAATGTATCTTTTACAAAGCAGTTGAATTTTTAAAACAGACTAATTTTCTATATAAAATAATGGAATTTTCAACCCGATAATATGAAGTTTCAACAAAAAGGTCAATTTTCAATCAAACAGTTCAATTTTAACTTGACACATTGAGTTTTCAATCCCAAAAATAAATTGTCAAAAAAATGCACACATTTTTAACCAATTAGCTGACTTTTCAATCAAGATTAATGATAATTACCTTTGAATATTTTAATTATATTTCGCCCACACTTCCAGCTCTTCATCAGCTTCACGTACGACGCCACAGACCCTTCCATCGATACTTGCACGAATTCAAATGTGCAATAGGAGACAACTGAAAGATGAAGTTTTATTGTTAAATTAATAATTACAAATCAAGTTTAAACTACATTAATTAATGCTAGAATAATCAGTGATTACTCAAATAATTATAAATGACTTTAAACTTGTATTATAATATAACCTAAAAAATATCAGTAAAAACTGTTTCGAATTTCACAAAATTATGTAAAATAGATGCTTACCAATACGATCGTTTGCATTCCCAACACTAGGGAATAACTCTAGCAACACCGCAAGCACAACACTAGCACCACTAGCAATATTTGGCAATACTTTAAAAACAGTTTATCGGATGGATCAGCACCTCGCGGTCCACTTGTCCGTTATGCAAATTGGCACTAATTAGCGATACCCGGTAACCTCTAAATTTTCACGCGCATGATTCACGCGCAAACGTCGAGCAATCGAGCATATGCGATGGTTTATCTATTCCTTCGTGGTTCCTTCTAATGTTCTTATAACCGTCAGACTGGCCATAAAATAAGAGTCTTTCTGAAAATGTCTAAAAAATTTTGGAAGGACCGTTCGGCCATATAGAAGGACTGACTGGCTCTCTAAATTTTGACTTTCTAACTTTGACCATCCATTTTTCTCCGTGCATGGACTGTTTTTCTGACTTGCATTCGAGTTCTTAGTTTTCGAATCACGCACTTATTCAATTCAAGTATTTGCAAATATGAAGTTATTTTATAGCCACTTCATGACTGTATACATTTTTTTTTTTAAACTGTCTTATAAGAATTCCAAGCCTGTTGTTTCTTGACTGCGCTTGAAAACTTCCATGACTTTTCTTTATTTTTCCATGAAAATGTATGACCACTTTATAGAAAGTATGCGAGACTTCATAAAAATGATCGCCCGTCCTGAAGTCTAGCACGCAACAAAAAATCTTTTTCCGGGTCTACAGGCCAGACCATGTTCACTATATGTTTTTGTGGTCGTTGAATTCGAATCCGATGTCTAAAAAACCCCAGAAAGTTAGGGTTCTGAAGTAACCTCAAAAAACATAATAAAAAATCTTTTTCAGGGTTTGGAGGTCAGAACATGTTTATTATATGTTTTTCGGGTCGCTGAATCCGAATCCGAGGTCCAAAAAATCCCAGCAAGTCAGGGTTTTGACATGACCACAAAAACCGCATAAAACTTTTTTTCCGAGTCTGGGGATCAGAGAATATTTAATATACGTTTTTGCGGTAGCTGAATCCGAAACCGTAGTGTAGAGAACTTCACCACGTCAGGGACGTGAAAAAGGGACGATTCTTTCAGCAACCCCAAAAACATATAATAAACATGGTCTGACCCCCGGACTAAAAAAAAAATTATGAGGTTTTTTAAGGTTAACTCAGAACACTGACGTGCTAAGATTTCTTGGACCTTGGTTTCGTATTCAGCGACCCAAGAAACATATAGTAAGCATGATCTGGCCTCCAGACCCAGAAAAATATTTTTTATGAGGTTTTTTCAGGTTATCACAGAACCCTGACGTGCTGGGGTTTTTTGGACCTCGGATACGGATTCAGTGAGCACTCTACAGTCATAAATTGGAACTGGAATTGTTTTTTACATTTGTTTTTAAAGAAGGTTCTCAAAGCCCCTGCGGTTTTGAGGATAAAATTCTCATTGCCACACTCGCACTTCACGCTCGATAATTAGGTTATGACAAATAGAACAGCATATAAGAAGTAGGTGTATTTTTCATATGACGCTGATAGAAAACCCTATTTTTTAAATTCATTCAATAAAGACATTAAGACGCAGGCTTTGATTTCGATCGTTCGATCTTCAGTTCTAAGACAGCTCTATTATGATTAATTGATCTAGAACATTTTCAATTTATGTACTATTGAAACATTTCATGCGAACAATTTGTAAATCTTGTTAAAATCTACTAAAAATAACGCTTCAAACTTACGGATATCTTATAAACAAAAAATTGCATATTTTAGAAAATGATCCTTTTGAATTTTGGTCTATTTGAAAAATTTCATGAGAATATTTTCGAAGTATATTTTATATCTAGCAGAAATTTAAAATAATATTTCTTAATCTATCAAAAATACATTTTTTTCCATTCGTTCAAAACTCTCAAAGTTTCCAAAAATTAAATAAAATGTCATTTTTAATGAGCAGTGAAATCTTTATCGACAAAACTTAGAAATTGTACACTGAGCGAAGAATTCCCCAGTGGTTCGGGTTTACACCCCAATAGTTGGGGTGGTTTCTCTTTTTTTCTGTTTCACACGAAGGATTGGTGCGCTCGCACCAACGAGTCGTGCGAGCACCCCAACCATTGGGGTGCTCACCCGGAGCAGCAGCGGCCGAACTGGTGAGGTGCGCGCCCGAATGGTTGGGGAGCTTGCACCTATGATTCGGGAGATTCGAGTCGTCCACCGCGTTGGATGTTGCGCGTTCGACGTTTGCGCATGTTCGCTAATGGCCGCAGCTGATAAACATCAGGCTCTTCCCGAATGTCACTGTTTCTAGTTTATGTCAATTTTATTATTCATGTGCGAGATGTCAGTGGAATACAGTGTGAACTAGTTATCTGGTTTTTCTTTAAATAATCATTAACGAAGGTAAGAGAAATATAAAACCTTATTTTTTCTCCAGAATTATTTCTGAATATATTCGGGATGAGCCTGATGTTTATCAGCTGCGGCCATTAGCGAATACGCGCAAACGTCGAACGCGCAACATCCAACGCGGTGGACGACTCGAATCTCCCGAATCATAGGTGCAAGCTCCCCAACCATTCGGGTGCCCACCCCACCAGTTCGGCCGCTGCTGCTTCGGGTGAGCACCCCAAAGGTTGGGGTGCTCGCACGACTCGTTGGTGCGAGCGCACTAATGAGCGCACCCTGAGCACAAGGAGCGACCCAAGGACGACCGCCTTCTGCATTCCTCCTGCAAGTGTCTCAGCATTTTGTTGACACGCAGGGATGCTTTTCAGGCTATCAGCCAGTGAAACCTTGGCACCTCCAAGAGCGCGGATGATCAGGACGATTAGCTTAAAAAAATATTCCGGGTACAACCGTCGCAAGTCCCTTATAAGGTCTTTATACCTCTCTTTCTTTGCTTTCTCCTTCGCTGTGACGTTTTTGTCAGCTGGTGTCCAAAATTCGATAACGAACATGGTTCGTTTCTCGAAGTCAAGAAGAACTATGTCAGGTCTCGAGTGCGTAACAGAAACAATTGTCGAGAATATGAAGTTTCAGTATATGCGGCACTTCTCATTTTCGACAATTGACTCTATTTCTCTATAGGAGCGTTCAGCGGAGAGGTATTTGGGCTAATGCCGTAAGAGTGACAGAGATCGTAATAAAGCACTCTTAGTGCCGCTAAAGTGAAAATAACACCATCTTGAAATGTCAAAATGAAACCCTCCGTACCGGACTTTAATCCGTGTGATCTAAGGAAAGTAAACGCCGGCTCATACGACATCGACTGATCTTCCACATTTCTGTGGAAGATGCCGTGCATCCTCTTATCAAGGAGCTGTTCGCAGAAGTTTTTCTCCTTTGCTTTCCTAATCCGGGCCTTCAGGAGTGAGTATTCAAGATGGATAAGATTTGATGCATTTTGCTCACCCCTGATATTGAAGTCAAGGCCGAGTGTTTTGGCAGCCTCCTCCGCTGCTTTGTGCAGAAACTCCCCTTTGCCCACTTCTTTGTGTTTCCTGACCATTTTGAGAAGAGGGTCTTGTCCATTTGCGACTATATGTGCTGTACCCAGAATAAACCTGTTGTTAAGACATTCAAGATTCAGTATTCCGCGACCACCTTGACGGCGTGAGATGTAAAGTCGTGGAACAGAAGACTTAAGGGCCATGCTTTTGTTCATATGTATAACCTTTCGGGTCCCGATATCGAGGGATCATGTTCGTCGAAGATACTTTCTTCCTCGCTGACAGTTCGAAAGACCATATCTGTCGGATGAGATGTTTGTATCTGCATCGGAAAGTATCATTTATAGATGTTACGTCCTGAATGCGGCTCTGTGGCACGCCCAGGTATGTATAGGTTTCTACAGCGCAATTCTCATTTCTCTCTAACTTGAACTCCATTCCAATCTCTTGAGTGTACTCTTTCACAATTTTTAGAGCTAGATGTATTTTATCTTTATTTGTAGCAAAGATCTTAAGATCATCCATGTAAAATACATGAGTGGCCTTATGCTTTCAATTTCCAGGTTTGCCGCAGTGGTACCCTTTGGTATGGCGAAGTGCGAGAGATAGTGGCAAGAATGTGAGGCAAAAGAGGAGAGAGCTCATGGTGTCGCCCTGAAACACACCTCTCTGAAAGGTGATATGTCAGTGATCACACGACGTTTTCCAGAAGAGATAGTAAATCTGGTTTTCCGAAGCGGCATTAATCTGTCCATGCAACTCACGATGTGTAGATGAACCTTTAAGCTATCCAACAGACAGATGATAATTTTATGGGAAGTTGAATCAAAAGCTTTTCGGTAATCAATCCAGGCCATCGATAGAGATCATTGATACGATGCTGTGTCTTTACAGACACATCTATCGATGAGCAGGTTCTCCCGACATCCTGCTACGCCTTTCTTCAAGTCTAACTAAAAATCTCAGTGCACCGCTAGCTGATTATAAAGATTGTTTAAAAAACATTACTTGTCAAACCCCAACTCGTGAATGCTATTTTGATGAATGTGATAAATATCCCGGTACAACAAACATTTTAGAACATATACGTAAGTTATTATATGATTCTTGTATTTCACATGAACGTTTTTCTACGTGGCCTGAAACTGATCGGTCAACGCTTTTAACGAATGTAGTAACATTAGATGACTTTTCAACAGAACTTGATAGTAAATTGAAAATACTTAAACCTCATTCATTCCTATCAAAACAGCAACCACTTTTCGTTAAAGAAAAGAGACAAGATCTTAATGAAGGTGAAGTTTTAGTTATGTTTAATTTCGCAGAAAACTACTGTTATGTTTGGCAAGATGCTGCGCAAGCATTTCATTTTAATAATGATTAGTGCACAGTTTTTTCTATCATTTTTTATTATAAAGAAGGCAGTAAGTTGAAACAAAGAAGTAATTTTTTTTTGTCAAATAGTTTAAAACATGATACTGCTGCTGTGTACAGTGTTCGAAGAATTTTAATGCCAGAAATGCAGAAAAACGTGAAAACTCTAACAAAAAATATTTATGTAACCTACAGAGCTAAGCAACATTTTAAAAATGGATTCCAGATTGCGAATTTGGTTTTTCATAAAGAAGATTTTAATATTGAAGCTGTGTGGCATTATTTTACAACTGCTCATGGTAAGAGTGCGTACGATGGTCTTGGCGCAAACTTTAAAAGAGAAGCTCACAGAGCAAGTCTTACTGCAAAATCAAATGATTCAATATTCATGGAAAAAAGTACGCTGTAAGATATATACGGAAAAGTGATGAAATATTACTTTGTGGCGCAGTATCGGAGCCTTTCGTGCAACGACAGTGTAATTCTTACACTTTGGGAGAAATTAATGAACCTCACTGCATGAAAGTGCAAGATTTACTCTGTGAAATTCTAAATCCGTATCCAGATCGCATTGTAACGCAAATATGTATATGTATATATGCACTGCACTCATTCTATACACGATTTATATAAATTGAATAGCCAATATAGGCAGCCAGTACGGGCACAACACTGGGCCGATTAAAATGCCGGTATTGGCCCAATAACATTAGCCGATCTTTGGCTGGCGAAATCGGACGAAGCCTGGACCGTGTGTTCAGTTACGGCAATTCGCACTTGGGTACTGGTGAGCAGTACTGGGCCAGTACTGCGCTGGTGGTGAACTTCGGCAGAATACTGAATTTTCCACCTGGGAAGTGACTCAACTAAAACAGCGTTACTGAATATACCATTGACGCCAAATAATAGATTTAATCAGTGATATAGCACTCCACGCAGCCAAGACATGAATCTCTAGTCTCGTATGCGCGTGTCGCCGGTGGGGTCTTTGCATTTGTCGAGTGAAAAAAATAGTTATTTGTGATACAACTGCGTAAAATAGGTGATTGTGTGCGAGTGTGAATTTTGCAGCATAAGCTGGAGGCTCGAAGCATGAGCCAATGGTTAGCGCACGAGCGAAGCGAGTGCGAAAACATAGACAAGTGCTTCGAACCGCAGGCGAATGATGCAATCACACGAGTTACTAATCACCTAGGCGCACGTGTATCACACGCTTTTTTTTGCAACGCCCGTCCGAAAAAGTTGTTAGGAGGTGGTAACGAAAAATACTAATTTTATATTGCATAGAGTGCAGTAAAGGAATAAAAAGAAAATTTTTTTAATGTTTGAAAAAAAATGTTCTAAAAAAAAATTTTGTGCAAAAAAATTTGGTGGAAAAAATTTGTTGAAAAAAAAATTTGGTGACAAAAAAATTTTCGAGAAAAAAATGTTCGACAAAAAAATTTTTGAGAAAAAAAATTTTCGAAAAAAAAATTTGGTGAAGAAAAATGTTGAAAAAAATTTTTTGGGAAAAAATTATTGAAAAACAATGTTGGCGTTTATGCTTTACTGCCCCCGGGGGGGGGGGGGCTACGAGCCCCTAAAAACAAAACTTCAATCATTAAAACATTTGTTCAAGTTGAATGTAAAATTATTTCAAGAAGATACCAACACCAGTGTTTAAAGTTACCTTTGCCAGTGTCTAAAGTACCCCCATCTCGAATGTGCGCATGCGCAGCCTTTTCACCAGTGTCTAAAGTAAGCCATCTTCAAACTACGCATGCGCGAAAACTGTTTCACGCACAGTCGGCTCAAATAAGGTACTTTAGGCACCATCTACATGCATGCAAACGTCAACTTTAGAGGTGGGTGTGCCTCTGGACACTTGGGTTTCACTTTGAGCGACCCGACACGTTGACTCAAAACTGCTGTCCTAATTTATATCCTGGTAAGTGCCATTTGCCGTGAAGGCTTTTTTCCAGTACTAATGCCCGGGACAGTGACCTCTATCGAAAATGTCACTTACACTGTGACCGCGATTTACGAGGGGTTTCGGGGGTACATTCAATGGCCTTCATTATGAATCGGAGTTCTCCGAACCGTTCTTCTTCTGCTTCTTGCTTGTGGCTTCGTTCAGTGCCAAACCGTAAACTTCGCTTATCCACTGACCTTGCAAGCGCCTCTCTCTCGCCCCCTTGGACCACAGCATCAGGTATATCACGTTTCGGTAAAGCGCGGTCCTTGTGTACTAGGACACTAGGTTATACATTTGGCTAGCAGAAAAGTGATGGATTATTAAATTAAAATCATATAAATAATTGAATAAATTAAAAACCAGCTGACGGACGACAACGCACAAACAGATAGATGACTACAGACACTGCCTGTGAGTAACAAGTGAACATCGCTGATTGAACCAATGACGAAATTCCACTAAGTGAACCAGTGAAATATGTTAGTGAAGTACTTCTGGCTGTTTCAACCAGTGATATTGCACTGGTAGTCAGTGAGATTCAACTGGTTCATTTTAAAATAGCATATAAAACCACGGCGTGAAAAAAAAAACAATTTTTGTTGATATTTCGTTTCGCACTGAAATTGATTTTATCAGGTTTTTAATCGGCAGGGCAGACATAATAACAATTTTCCCACTTACTCACAGTCTGAAGAATACACTTTGACCAGCTTGCACGTATTATGTAGGATCGACTACACAACATATATACCATATTTTTTACTCTATATTATATTCCTTCTTTCTTTTCGTCATAGTATATTAGACGATAAACTTTGTTTATATTAGCCCCACTTTAGGGCGAAAACTTTAGTCTGGAAAGAACTTTCGTCGATAAAAGATTGTATTCTTGTCCCTCGAATTTAATAAATGTTATATTCATTTTCAATCCAGATCCATTATACGAAATCCTTTTCCCTAGTGATAAAAAATTAGGGAAAGCACAGACGTTAAAGTGCACACATTTACATGGTCCTTCGAGACGAGATAAAGTGAACTTTTTCGAAAACTTTTTACAAAATCGTGCAAAAAAACTGCAGTTTTCGTGATTCGCTGTCCCTGTGTATACACGTATACATATTATAAACAATGCAAGTGTAGTGTATATAAACTAAAGTGGCAAGTGAACAGTGACAATCAGTGACAAAAGTGAACGTTTGACGTGAAGTCATTTATCGTACTATTCATAGTACTATACGAACTACGAACGGCCACTATAATTAGTGAAATTCAAACGCAGCTTTGTCAAGAAAAGGCACAACGTCCTTTTTTAAATTCTCCAATACGCTTCGACATCTCACGAGACGATGCGTTCAAACATCTCGTAAGAGATCGATAAGGCACCAAATCCTTCCTAAAATTCATCACTACGATTCAACATCTCACGAGACGATGCGTTCAAACATCTCGTGAGAGATTAATGCAAGACTATACGACATATCATCTTGCAATACGGACAGCAGGTCAATGCGACTAAAACGTCCTGCAACTAGGCGCAACAAGGCTATGCGATCAAACACCTTGCACCAATGCGCTTTGAGACGATGCGAATAGACGTCTCACCTTCGAAACATCATTCTTTTACTAGTCAGAATCAGGCACATCGAGGTATGTCAAATCATTGAATCACAAATTAAGTGTCCATTAGTGTCCGTAATAATCCTACTCAAGCCGCTGAAATTCAAATCAGGTATAATTCAATATTGTCTTGCCTGTCTACTCTAGATGAATTATACGATGAAATTCAATTAATCGATACGGAAACAGACCACAGCCCTGAGAAAAAATCTATTCAAAATTCGTAGTTTCAAATACTTGCTCAAGCCCACAATATTTTGACATCTATATGGCCACAATTTAATGCAAATGCTAATACAGTCAGCCGCGAATCAATCTCCGGTATCGAAAATGGCAATGAATCGGTTGCATCGACAAGTCGTAGAAAGCTCAAATTGCCTCAATCGGTACTTCCAACTTTTAGCGGAAAGATGGAAGAATGGCTGTCATTTAAAGATACGTTCCGCACAATGATACATAACCACGAAGAACTTTCAAACGTAGAAAAATTACAATATTTGAAATCAGTTCTTAAAGACGAAGCTTTACGCAAAATTCAAGTTTTTTCTATAACTGACGAAAATTACATTCGCGCTTGGAACCTTTTAGAAAAATCTTACGAAGATAAGCGTTCCTTAATCTCACGGCATTTAAGTTTATTGTTGCGTTTACCTGTTAAAGAAAAAGAATGTTATAAAGGGTTGATAACTCTCGCGGACGATTCGCAACAACACCTTCAATCTTTAGCTACACTGGGCGTAAATTTGACTCCCGAAATCGTCGTTGCTATTATTGAAGAAAAACTACATAAATTCACTCTAGAGAAATGGGATGAGACATTAAAAAAGAGTGAATTCCCAAAGTTAGATGATCTCATAGATCTTCTCTATAGAACTGCTGCTCGTTTATCTAAGCGTGCATCTGCCGATCCTTCTACGATTGAAAATGTTGATAAAGATTCGAACCCTGCTAAAAAAACGAAAAATTGAACCTGAGCGTCAGGCACTCGTAACTGCCATTTCTCGAAAATACCCCTTTTGTACAGAGCCTCACATGCTTTTCAAATGTGGTAAATTTTTAAAGTTAACCATCAATGAGCGTTTTAAAATCGTGAAAAGTGCCCCTTTGTGCTTCAATTGTTTGAGAAATCATTCAGCTAAAGAATTTAAATTCGGAAATTGTAAAAAATGCGTTAAACGTCATAACACCTTATTACACTTTACGAGGCCGCAAGATCAAAGCGAATCTAAGGAACTGTGACAATCACAGGAAGTTTCAAATCTCGCTTTAACTTCTCTTACATCAACGCCATCTTACCAATTGATGACGAGTGCGATGTAGAAACTTTTGACATAAAGAAAAATCCAATTAGAGCTCGGGTTTTACTTGATACTTGTGCGATTGCAAATTTCGTAACAATCAGTTTTGTTAAAAAATTGCAACTCACTCCATCTAAATGCTCTTTTTCTGTGGGTGCTCTTGATCATCTTACAACAGCAGTAAATAGCATGGTTTCTATTACATTCAAATCCATTTACAATGAGCATAAACGCACCCTGAATGTCTTGATCGTTCATAATATCACAGATTTAGTCCCTAATCAAATAATACCTCGAGAGTGTCTCAAAATTCCAAAAAACCTTTCGCTTGCTGATCCAAACTTTCACATACCCGCTTTAATTGATATGCTCATTGGGGCAGGAGTAACCTTATCCTTATTTTAAATGGACTCCATCAATCTGTTTCAAAAGAAAAACGATCTTTATTTGCAAAAAACTCGGCTAGGATGGATAATTGCTGGCGATTTAGAATTTTCAAAGAATTCGATAGCACCTAAACGTTCGGATTGCTTGCTAACGGAATTAAAAACAATGATAGAAAAATTTTGGTCTGTCGAAGAAATAACAGGTCTGTCTAATTTTTCTCAAGAAGAGTTCGAGTGTGAAACTTACTTCAAACAACATGTAACGCGAGATGAGGACGGGCGGTTTATCGTAGCATTGCCTTTCAAAACATCGCCTGAGTTATTAGGGGACTTTAAACAGAACGCTCTAGGAAGACTAAACGGTTTATTAAGGATGTTCCAGGTGTACCTGTTGGAAAATAGTTAGTCAAATGTTAGTGAATTTTTTCTGTTGACCATTTTAATCAATAGAGGATATTGAGATGGAAATTTTCCTGATCACATGAAGTAAAGAACAAAACTGTTACGATTGAAAATGTGTTTTAATATTTTCAGTGAAAATTTCAAGATTAATTAATTATTTTATACTCGTCGTGGAAAAACTTTTGGCTATTAATATAGTCTGTAAAAATCTTAAGAAATCCAAAAATTCGTATTAACGTTTTGAGAAGTACGTCTGTGTTAGATAAGGGAAAATGTTAAAAAACATGAATATTATGTATTTATATCTCATATAAATAATATTCTGAAGACTAAATTGTCTAAAAACCTGAATATTCTATGTTATAAATATAATTTCAGAAAGCCGTAGATCGTGCAACGTCGGTTATATCGTAATTTCGGGCTGTTTTGTTGGTGGACTTGAACTGTTTAAAATGGTTGACCTGTCAACAAAGTTATAGGTTAGAAATCGCTTTACATGGTTCGGGATCATCGGAGCTTTTGAGTTTTTGAATTTTTTGAAAATATAAGATGCGATTCAGACAATAGCGAAAATGAAGAAAAACGTAAAATATCTGAAATAAATGCACGGAGAGCTGCAAAAGAAGCTTATGCTATAAAGAAGAAAAGGCCTCAGAAATGTATTCGAGCGATAAGATAAAGAAAATATTCCCTGTGATAGGCGACGTATAGTCGAATTACGCTTCCTAGGTAAGCAATTGTGGTGCTGTGATTGCAAAGAAGCTATTTCGCTTGAATTCATAGAATGCGAAATCCAACGAGGGTTACACTCTAAGAAAAAGTCTATTAACAGTAAAATTACGTTCCTTTCAAAATGCGTCCTTTGAAATTAAGCAGATTTCTTTTGTCCATCAATAGAATTGTTTCACTGTTCAAAGACTTATCCGTTAAATGCAAAACGCAAGTAGTTTTACTGATGAACGATTTCTTTTGACTTTGAAAAGAATTCCTTTAACTATTAGAGGATTTCATTTGTTGGCTAGCGGAGAAACTGCGCCTACGCATGAGTGAATTTTTTACTGCACGATTTATTTATTAATTGATAAAGTGAGTAAGGAAACGTGCGAAATGATGTAGAAAATGGATTTATTCAAAAAATTAGGAATCCCAGATTTTGACGCGAAACCTTTGGAAGGTACGTATACTGAAAGAACAATTTTTGATCCGCATAACCTCACTTTTCATTGATTTTTACGCTTTTCACAATTGAAGTATACATTTTTTTTAATGCTTTTGACAATCGAAAGTTCGTAAGACGTTCTTTGTGAACTGGTTTTTTAGAGCTTCGATTTTATATTTACATTCACCAAAGTTCGGTTTTTGTACATTTCTTGCACGTAATACCATGCAACAAGTTTTCATTTAACGTTCAAATTATTCTTTCTTCTGTCCGAAAACAGATTTTACTTCAAGATCAAAGGAAATCCTCTCATAGTTAAAGGATATCATTTGAAACGACAATCCTTTAACTATGAAAGGATTTCCTCTTATGCCAATTTTGAATGGAAAATCCTTTAATAGTGAATGGAATCGTTTGACAGTCAATAGTCTGTTTTTAGAGTGTAGGTTCGATTCTGAAAGTTCGGTGCCACAATTGTTTACCGTTAAATATTGTGTATACACAATTACTTCATTTCCGGCTTGAAAATTATATATATTATATTGGAAAATTGTACATTCAACTTTATTGCTTTAATAATTATGTTTATGATTGAAAAAATATTAGGTTTAGTTTTTAGAAAAATATTTGTAAAAATTGTTAACAGTCAGTGATTATAATAGATTTTCAAAACATTTTTTTACAGTTTTTTTATCATTAGGAAAAATTGAATTACAGTATATGGGTCATTACCAAAAAGTTGTGAAATTTAAGCCCCGGCCGTTTTACCCAATTCCATGATTTAATACAATTTTTAATATAATACTAGGTTAAAGTACTTACATGGAAGTAGTTTTGAGTAAAGCACGGAGTGATAATAAGGAGACCGATCATACTGTAAAAATTATGAACAGTGAAAAATATTTTTAAGCATTATTTATGCATATATTCACAAAATATTATTCTGAATAATAAACGTGACGCTTTTGACACACACCCAAATATTTTTCATTTCCTACGTGTACGGCCCTGAACTACCTGTAGCTTTTTTTAATAGTACGCTCCTGGAATAACTGATTTGCGGTGTTGCCACGCTCTATACTTTCCGCCGCAGAATCAGTTATTTTTACTTATATTTATATTATTTTTGAAACAACGAGCTAGCAAATAAATTTTAAATTTTGCAAGAAGTTTTATTAATATTCAGACAAACTGTTCTCAAAGTGCCAGAAAAAACTATTCGTCAAATAATCTTGCTATCTTCAGTTAAAAGCACAAAAACTTCCTTTTCCTATAAAAGCCCATGCTAAATCACTGAATCTTTACATTCAAATAATTTCTAAACGGGTTAGCGAATCCTTTTGAAACATTGCATGTAATTTCCAAATGGTAACAGAAATAATTTCTGTGAATTTGAGAAATATCTATTCGTAAATGAGATAACCCTGGATCATCCTTAAAAATATTTGCAAATAACTCTGAATTAAAAATGCAATATACAGCTGTAATTCAAGAATATTTGGATTCAAATCATATGTCACTAATGAAATCAACTCAGGATACCGAAGGTTTTTACTTGCCTCATCATGCGGTCATTAAAGAATCTAGTACTACTACGAAATTAAGAGTAGTATTCAATGCATGAGCCAAGAGCACGTCGGGAATTTCATTGAATGAAACATTAATGGTCGGTCCTGCCATTCAAGACGACCTTTTTCCCCTATTAATCCGTTTCAGATTTCATGCGTATGTACTCATAGCGGATATAGAGAAAATGTATCGATCAGATACAGACGATCAGATGACTCAACTTTTGAGTCAAGCTTGTCTCAATCTTCGGCAATGGGCTTCCAACGAACCTAATATACTTGGAGGCCTGAATGAGAAAAGTCTTGATAACGATTTCAAGCTAAAGAAAAATTATGTGACTAAAACTCTGGGTATATATTGGAAGGCTAGGGAGGATTCTTTCATGCATTTCTTTAAAAGTCCTGACTTCAATAAAATGATCACGAAAAGAGTTATTCTTTCAGAAATCGCAAAATTATTTGATCCTATAGGTCTTCTCGTTCCGATAATTTTGTACGCTAAATTAATAATGCAAGAACTTTGGGAAGCAAAGGTTACGTGGGATGAGTCTGTACCTTTATCCCTACATTATAATTGGGTGAACTTTTGCGAACAATTAGAATCAGTAAATTATATTTCATTCCCAAGAAACGTTTTAATCAAAAATCCACTGGAATCAGAATTACATGGTTTTTGCGATGCGAGTGAGAAGGGCTACAGAGCATGTTTATACGTTTTGTCACGTAAAGGAGATAAGAAAAGTCAATGCGCTCTTTTGTGTTCCAAGTCTCACGTGGCTCCTTTAAAAAAGCTCTCTATACCGAAATTAGAATTATGCGGTGCTTTATTACTGGCCAATTTATACGAAAAGGTTACAAATTCACTTCCCACTGTTTGTAACACTGTAATTTTTTGGACAGACTCAGAGATTGCATTACATTGGTTACATAAATAGCCTAATACATTAACAGTTTTTGAAGCAAACCGAGTCGCAGGAATACAAAGTAAAACTGACATTAATCAATGGTATCACGTTCGTTCGAGCGATAATCCTGCTGACGAACTATCACGAGGGCAATTACCTAACAATTTCATAAAAAGTAGATTGTGGTTTCATGGGCCTACTTGGCTAAGTGAAGATAAAGAATTTTGGCCGAAATCGGAATTTAAGGCAAAGTATGAGGGTATACTACCTGGAACGAAAACGCTAAAATTTCTAAAAACTAACCTTGAAATCAACTATTTAGAAAAATGTTCTTCATTTATGAAATTGAAACGAGTAATTGCTTTATGTTATAAGTTCTTACCCGAGTATCGCCAATATAAGAATCATTTGAAAACAGTAGAACTGAATCATGCTGAAACGGTTATAATTCGAATTGTTCAAAAATCTTGTTTTTATAAAGAAATAGAGAGTTTAACCGAAGAAAAATCCTTAAGCAATAAAAGTCGAATTTATAACCTTGATCCGTTTATTAGCGCAGAAGGCTTACCACAAGTAGGGGGGCGTTTAAAAAATGCTAATCTTTCTTTTGACAAGCAGCATCCCGTTATATTGCCTAAATCGAATTTTATAACTGATCTTATAATTACAAATTATCATATCGTGCACTATCACGCAGGTGTACAGACTACTTTATATGCTATGCGTCAAAAGTACTGGCCTATAGATGGACGAAATCAAATTAAAAAAATCATCAGAAAATGCGTAATTTGTTTTCGCGCCAAACCAAGATTGGCCGAGTACAAGATGGGTAATTTGCCTAACGCTCGCGTAACTAAAACTAGACCTTTTAATCGAGTGGGCATCGATTATTGTGGTAGTGAGCGACTTGAGTACTAAAGGTTTCTTAGGCGCGTTAAGACGTTTCAATGCTCGCCGTGGTAAACCTGAGTCAATATATTGTGACAATGCTACTAATTTCCAAGGTGCAAGAAACGAACTCAATGAGTTGTACGATCTTCTCAAATCGAAAGAATTTAAAGATAACGTTTTTAACTTTGCTAACAACAACAAAATTGATTTTCATTTCATTCCACCCTCCTCTCCACATTTCGGCGGATTGTGGGAGGCTGGCGTGAAATCTTATAAGCATCATTTTAAGCGAGTGGCATCAAATGCACTCCTTACTTTTGAAGAATTCAACACTCTTTCTATCGAAATAGAATCGATTTTGAATTCAAGACCAATGACTCCTATTTCGTCAGATGTTAACGATTTATCTGCTCTGACACCAGGACACTTTTTAATCGGTGATTCATTGACTGCTTTACCTGAACCTGCTTTTCAGCCTTTACCTTCGAATCGATTGTCTGCATGGCAATTCATTTCTAAAATTCGACAAGATTTTTGGAAAAGATGGAGCATCGAATATCTCAACGAATTAACGGTACGTCAAAAATGGAATATTAATACTGTCAATCCGAAAGAAAGCATGCTTGTGATTGTAAAGGACGATAATATTCCTTGCATGCAATGGCCTTTAGCGAGAATTCACAAGTTGCATCCTGGAAGCGATGGTATTGTTAAGAGTGTAACTGTAAAGATTGATAATAATCTTTTAAAAAGACCTGTGAAAAAAATTGGTGTCCTAACAATCGTCGACCAAGTTAATTAAACCTGAATGTTGATCGCTTACTCTCTCAACGGGGGGAGTATGTATAATAGAAGTAATTTTATTTTATATAATTTTAATTTTTTGACCAGCTTGTACGTATTATGTAGGATCGACTACACTACATATATACAATATTTTTTACTCTATATTAAATTCCTTCTTTCTTTTCGTCATAGTATATTAGACGATAGCCTGTGTTTGTATTAGCCCCACTTTAGGGCGAAGTGTGAGGTCTGAGACCGCTGAATGCGTTAGTCTGGAAAGAACTTTCGTCGATAAAAGATTGTATTCTTGTCCCTCGAATTTAATAAATGTTATATTCATTTTCAATCCAGATCCATTATACAAAATCCTTTTCCCTCGTGATAAAAAATGAGGGAAACCACAGACGTTAAAGTGCACAAATTTACAATTCCTAGTGACTGTAATGCAGGCATTAAAATTCTGTAATGACAGTATCAAGCCTGTAGAATACAGACTGAAGTTCCACAATCAAACGTCCCTGAGCGGTCTCGAGCGCCGTCGATGCAACGCAATATCGCCGCACTAAGGAAAAACGTACGTAAGTGTATTGTCGTTTAGGTCAACTCTACCATTGTCAGTATAAGAAAATAAACCGTAACCGCAAAGTCAATCACGTAACTTTTTTCTTCGCATGGCAGAATACTCGTTATTTATTTTCTGAAAAACAAGAAAACGTCATTTTATGCTTCAAGACCTTCAAAAGAACAATCTTGAGCTTTATGTGAAGAAAATAAATGGGTTGAAATTGAAGAAGAAAAAATTGTTTTCGAAAAAGAAGTCAAATAAATTCTTACAGTGGCCTAGGGCGCGCACTGTTGAATCTCGCGTTTCGCACTCGATTAGGTATTCATCTCGCGCTTCGCGCTCGATAATGTGTTCACATCACGCTACGCGCTCGGACACATTTGCCTGACGCTTTCAGCTTGGTTCCTCTAGGTTTTCGCACTTCGTGTGCTCGCTATTGCGCGCTTCTCGGGATAATACTCTCTTAAGTAAACTTCATCGTTATGACTTGCTTTTGGTTTAATTACGTCAGTTTTACATAAAAAGAACTAATTTACTTAAGGTTCTATCGATCTTAAGAAACACATTCTCATCAAGACACTCGCGCTTTGCGCTCGATGTTTGCTTTAAAAATCATGTAAACCTCGCGCTCCACGCTCGTTTCTGTTCATCGTACATATAATAGAAACCCAAAAGTTTGAGCGCGCTTGCGGCGCGAGATTTGGTCGTCGCGCTTCATAACGACTATATGTTATGTTCTATATTCTTCAGATAAAAATGTCTAAATTTGTATTTGATATCAAATGAAGAAGAAAATTCCATTACTTCAGCGTATATTTCCATATCTTTTTAATAAATCATATACAATTTGAAAGATTTTTTCCAACTACCTGAAAAAGGGAGAAAAAAAGTATCTAAGTCGTTTTTGGAACATATATATGATACATTTTTAAACGATTATTGGAAAATGAACATTTGACAAAAACCGGGGGGGGGGGCGGGTCAAATCTTACCCAAAACTAATACCTTCTCTGGATGAGAATGTAAAAATACAAATTTGCAAGTATCGTGAGTATTAATGATAGTTATTTTATTGTTTTAATCTCGTTAGAAATAGTATTGAGAACATAAAAACAATGGAATATTGTGAAAAAACACACACGAGATGATGAAGAAAATAAATAAGCAAAGTTTTGATGAGAATAAGCCCACTTATCGGGCAGATTTTTTCATTGGTAATGTTATTTTTCACGAATAAAACAAAAAGTACACATACTATCTAAATGTGACCAATAACAAATTTGTAGATCTTTTTTTGACGCAAAAATTTTGTTTCATCATCATTTGTCGTATCTTGCATAGTTAGACCGAAAAATCAAATGTTTGGATTTTTCATTATTTTGTGTGCAATAAAAATGTGAATTTTTGATTTTTCAAGAAAATTCAAAAAGTCGTTATAATAATCTTGTAACCCATGAAAAAAGAAACATTTTTCTCATACTGACTTTTTTTCGTATCGTGCGTTGTTTGGCTTAAAATGCTAATTTTCGTTTGTTTATTTGGATTTTCAAAATGCTATAGCTCTAACAATTTTTCTTTTATCAAAAAACTCGTTAGGATAAATTGTTCGAATTTCTATGTGCTAAGAAGAGCGGTAAATACAAATTTCAAATTTTGAAAAAAATGGTCATGAAAATTTAAAAAACTTTTTGAAATTTCGTCCAAAATAGCTGGCTGACGAACTCGTCCTTTCTTTTCCCACTCTTATAAAGTGTGCCAAGGGGCAATCCAATCGGATAATTTCTTCCAATGTTATCGTGTTTACAGAATACAATGATGACAACGCGTTGTCATCTTTGATGTCACAAACACCGACGTAAAAACTATTTTTTCTGACTCAGGGGGCCTCATAACTTCGACATTTGATGGAATCCACGAAAGTCATTTTTCACATAAAACCAATACCTTCTCATTATGATGAAAATGTAAAAATGGATTGGATAATAGAATTAAAGAATAATACACCGTATAGAAAAGTATATTAGCGCGTATAATCTATAATATTTTTCTAATATATGGAGATGTTACCAAATATAATCTCCAGATGTTGATTTCTTATAATCTGGAGACATTAAATTGTATCATCTGAGATTTTAAAATATCCAGGCGTCTGTGTAGTCTCAGATCGTACGTCGCGTCGCATCGTGGCGCGTGTCATATGCATCCGCTCGCATTGTCACAAGTAATAATTAGGCTATAAAATCATTATTAGTGCTAGATCACGCCTGATTTAGATTTAGAAAATGGTTAAGTTTATATTTCTTTCCATTACACCTCACTGCCACTTGTACATGTACAGAAACTTAGTCTCCTTTACTTTCGTTTTTGTAGTCTTATATGATAGTAACGTGTTTAAAAATAAAAATTTATTTCCATTTTTACTTCCGGGCTCGTCTATCAAA
>CAKNXH010056054.1:0-15263 GCA_932178445.1 Andricus quercusramuli | reverse complement strand
AACTGGATGGAGGATGCACAGGATAGAGATGTGTGGCGGTCTCGGGTAGATGAGGCAATGAACTTTCGAGTTCGAACTGCTAATCTATAATAATAATAATAATAATAATAAAATTTTGAAGAAAGGACAATATTTCGGGTGAAGAGAGACGGAACTGAACTTCTATCTTTTCTGAATAAATGCGTTTAAAATTGAAAAATTTAGAAACGGCGGCTTTCAAAATTCAAATCTTTCGCAAAAAATGTTGAAATGTTGACAATTTCATTAGACAGGAGTTGGAATTGTATCACTTCTGATTGAAATTGTTCAAAGTTACAAATTTTTTTTTTAATTCAACAATCTCGAAATTGAATGATTACAAAATAAAAATTTAGAAAATAGAACAATTTTGAGACGTTAGAAATGGAATATTTGCAGACTTTAATTTTAATTTGCTCAAATCCAAAGCGATTACAATTCACATTTTGAAATTTAAAACTATATTCAAAGTTTTAAAGTCAAAGCTTCTGAAATTCTACAAATTTTGCTTCCTCATAGAGGAAGCTTTGTAATGGTGACATTTTTCAAAATTTTTAAATTCATTTAATTAAACCCTCCCTAATTTAAAAATGTCTAATACAATGTTCTAAGCAATTGTCCGGATGTGTGTGTGTGTGTGGATGTGTGGATGTCAAGCTTTTTTGTGAACACGATAACTAGAAAGCGGTTGCAGATAAATTGATGAAATTTGGAGAGCTTATTTTCCTCACTAATATCTTGAAACTGACCGAAGGATTTCTGAAAATATTCATTGCATTTTTTTCTAGCACTCAATAATATTTTAAAAATCGGTTTTTTATAGTAAATCATCTTTCATTCGCATAACTCAAATTTGATGCGAGAATATAAAAGATTCCTTGGTTTGGGACGAATCGATTGACCTATAATATTAATACATTTTTTTGAAGAGTAGGGAAGTTATGGTAATTTATATATTTTGAAAATCGGTTTTTTATAGTAAAACTTTTTTTCACTAGCATAATTCAAAGTTGATGCAAGAATATAAAAGATTCCTTGGTTCGAAACGAATCGATTGACCTATAATAATAATGCATTTTATCAAAGAGTAGGGAAGTTCTGGTAATTTATATATTTTGAAAATCGGTTTTTTAAAGTAAAAATTTTTTCATTAACATAATTTAAAGTTGATGCAAAAACAGAAAAGGTGCGTTGATTCGAGTAAAATCGATTGACCTATAATATTAATAAATGTTATTAAAGAGTAAGGATGCTATAGTAATGCATAATATTTTAAAATACGGTTTTTTATAGTAAAACTTTTTTCATTAGCATAATTCAAAGTTGATGCAAGAATGTAAAAGATTCCTTGGTTTGGGACGAATCGATTGACCTATAACACCAATACAGTTTATTGAAGAGTAGGAAAGTTATGGTAATTTATATATTTTAAAAATCGGTTTTTTATAGTAAAACTTTTGTCACTAGCACAATTCAGAGTTGATGCAAGAATATAAAAGATTCCTTGGTTCGAAACGAATCGATTGACCAATAATATCAATGCATTTTATCAAATTGTAGGGAAGTTATGGTAATTTATATATTTTGAAAATCGGTTTTTTATAGTAAAACTTTTTTCATTAGCATAATTCAGAGTTGATGCAACAATATAAAAGATTCCTTGGTTCGAAACGAATCGATTGACCTATAAATATAACACATTTTATCCAGAAGTAGGGAAGTTATGGTTATTTATATATTTTCAAAATCGTTTTTTTATAATAAAACTTTTTTCATTACATTAATTCAAAATTGATGCAAGAACGGAAAAAATCTCTTGATTCGAGGCAAATCGATTGATCTATAATAATAATAATACACTTTATTGAAGATTAGGGAAGTTCTGCTCATTTATAATATCTGAATCATCAGTTTCAAACAGAAAAACTTTTTTCATCGACATAATTCAAAGTTGATGCATGAATGGAAAAGACTTTTTGATCATAACTTTTCAAATAGAGTAATATTATGACCATTTTTGTGAAGAAATCATAAAGCTGGGAAAGGGATAGGGTGCTGTCAGAACTTTTCCTTTCCCTTTTCCAGCTCAAAAAAATTATTATTTCGAACGCAAGATTTAATTTGTCTGATTTGTCATTGTATTTAAAACATTTTTTGTATTATTTTGTAATTTTTCATTTTTGGTAAATTTCTATTTTTAAATTGTGCAAAATGAAGACTTTGGTTTGTCTATTATTGAAAAAAATAACTAATGCTTCCTCTATGAGGAAGCAAACACATTTGCTAACGGGAAGCAAAGTGCTCGTGAAATGAGCACCATATAATTATAAATACAAACAAAGTGGAAACACTCGAGATCGAATTCACAGCTAGTTTATTTTATTATTGTTTTAATTTATTTTTCGAAAATCAAAAAATAAATTCATCTTCATATTCAATCTTCAAAATAAAAAAATTTCAATTTTAAACATTTATAATGGAATTATTCTGAAAATGGTCGAGAATAATAAGTTTCAATGGGAAACATTAAAAATGGTAAAAATAGTACTCCGGAATGGTGAAAGTTAAACGAATTCGAACTTCATTTAAAACTGAAAAAATTAGCGTTTACTATGAAAATGTAGGAATCTAAATTTGTAACCATTCCAAATTTCAGAGAAATCGTTCAATTTTTCAATAAAAATAGATTTTTTTTAAACTGAGTTTAAAATTCAGAACTTTTGGAACCTTTTTACAATAAATAAAGCAATATTTGATGCCTGGTTCGAAAATCTTCTCATTCTTGAGGCTGAATTTGAAAAATGATTTCCTTAATTTCCCATTGTTTTTAATTTATTCGGAAGGCACTTAATTTAAAATTGTTTAACTGAAAATCCAATCAACTGAATATTGTGCAACTATAATGGCTTTCAAATTTCATAGTGTGCGATTTCTAAGAATTTAGAAAACCATAAAATTGTTTAGGTTTAAAATTGAAACAAAAAATTTAGAATATTTAAATCTGAAATTATGAAATTAAAAACTAATTATCAAGGCTTTTAATTTAAAATTGTGCAATTCTGAAATATTTCAAAGTGTAATTGTCCTGACATTTTTAATATTTGTATTTGAAACTAAAACATTATGAAATTTGAAATCAAGACCTCCAAAAATTAAGAAATTTAAAATTTAAAAATTTTAAATTTTCAAATTTTCGAATTCAAGCTCTATTTTATAGAATACATGAGTGTGTCTAATAGGAGGTTCTCCAAGTGTGACAGCTTAGCGGCGCTCTCCAGCTAACTTCACTGTTGCTCTAATCAGCTCTCAGGTTATAATTGAGGATGAAAATATTATACCTTTACAATATTCTATTAATTGATGAACTTGATAAAAAATGTTCGGCTATAACAATAATACCTAATCTTAAAAATAAATACTTCTTAAACAGTCAGACTTAAGTAATAGATACATAAAAAGAATTAATAATAATACAAAATTAAATGTCATATCTTCTTATTACTAAACAAATTATTTATTAATAATTTCTCATTCACGTAATAGGCTTAACTTTTTATTTTCATGGAAAACTCATTCTTTTCCCACTATCAAGTCGTGCAATCTACACACATTGAATGAAATCTGCAGATTGAAAAATGTTGAATTTGGATACAGGCCAATGCGAGTCATGCCCGAAACTGTTCTTATATCGGGTGTTTAGTATATTTATTTCAACGGATAATCATGAAAATCATGCGTTCCCCTCTGCTGCATAACTATACGCGAGTTTTAATACATGTTGCGTGATGTATATGTGCATATCATTCGTGTGATCACATGTAGTCCAAAGAAAATTCATCCGCTACAGATACATGTCATTGTGCCCCAACTGTAAGTCTAACGAATGACATGAGTACAAATGACATCTGCCTACAGCCAGCTTAGCTACTGTCGCACTTAGAGAGCGAATTGCAATAAAAGGCTCTCATTAAAATCAGTTGGCTTACCAACTCATCAAAGCACAGAACATTCATAAAAAGAAGCATTCTCCTTTTACGAATGGTGCATGATTTTCGGCAATATTTTGGGGTTGACGAATTATATTTGGAATAATGTGATAAAAAAATGATAGCACACATTTAAAAATGCAAACGCACAAAAGATCGTGATTGACCGCATTGAGCCTCAATCAATAATCTTCGTTATTTCATATTTCTGTTCTACTACCAATAGCGCGCCACACATCAGCTATTACAATTATCAAGAATATACTTACTGTTTTTCTCATCTTACTTGCTTCAGCTGATTTGGTATCAGAAACGTAACGCAATGAATTATAAAAGATGATATCAAGACAATAATTCTTTCTTCAAACTAGTTCCATTCCTACTACTAAGGTACATATGTGTAACTTGAAAAATACAACAACATTTTTAAATTGTGCCCTTCCCCAGAATAATAACTTCAGTCTAAAAAAGGCGAATAAGGAAGAAAACGCCAAAAGAACAAATGGGCCCAACAATTAAAGCTTTACCTTTCACATACGTTTTCATCAACAATGACGCGAGGAGAGCTACATAAGTTGTTTCTGCGGAGAATACTTGTGACACTTTTTTTATTACATTTTCTACTTAAAAATAAACATTTTGGTTGAATATGATACGAGGAAGTAATAAACCGACCTTTTCTTTATTCTTAATAAGCAGGGCCATTGGAAGCTTTACTGGGGCCCTATGCCCCAGTCAGGTCCTCGACAAAATCAAAGGAAAGTGCAGACTGCGAGGTTGCCCAGAATTCTTCGTGATAAATTAAACAAACATATCAATCATATTTGTTTACTGTAATTCACTAAAAATGTAAAATTGAAAGAAAAGTCAAAGAACTATATGATAAAATGCATTTTAGAGATCAGAAAAACTGAAACGCCGCTCTCCGCAACAAAAATTTAATCAGCTTGATTTTTTGTTTGCAGAGGACGGCTCTGCTATACATTTCCTAAAAACATTAAAAAAATTTCAAAATCAGAAATACAAAATTATTGACAAGAATTTTAATATAAGAAGCCCTTCACATTATCCCTCTTTTCACATTATTAAATTACTTTTACTACAGAACTAAGAACCTATTTTTCTGAATTTTTATCATTAATATGAGTACTTACGTTCCATTTTCTTTATACTTCCTCTTCTGTACACTTACTCATTGCGTGCCGAATTTTCCCAATTGTAATAAGTATGCTCTCTAGGGTGGTCCGAATTTTTGTTCCGAAGTTTCATGCATATCGCCTGGAAATTTGCTCGATTCCAAACACAAATTAATCCATTTTTTTCAAGAAATGATATTTAGAGGTGGCGCAAGCCCCATGAAGTTTAACATGTATTTCCCCCACAAAAATACGTTTTTGTACATTTTATTCTGAATCGTAAATATTACATGAATCCAGGTGAAACTCAACATTTTCTTAATGCAAACTGTTTCCAATACATGAAATGCGTCTTTATACTGATAATTAGATGTTTATATAGATTGTTACAAAAATTTATCAGTGTTTTTACCAATTTTCTCTTAGAACAGATTTGGAAAGTCGACGTTTTTTTCAAAAATATTCTATTTTTTATCAAATTTTCAAATACATTGAGGTAATACTTCATTAATGTTAACAAAGATACCTGTTCAAACTATTTATTATTATTGATCATAATATTCTCTTGGAATAATGCTAGTAAATTGCAGTTTCTTCCAAAAATTTCAACTTTAGCTTCCTCATAGATGAAGCTTTGTAATGGTAACATTTTCGAAAACTTTTAATTTCATTCAATTAAGCCTTCATCAGTTTAAAAATGTCTAATTCAATGTTCTAAGCAATTTTCCGGATGTGTGTGTGTATGTGTGTGGATCTATGCGACGTGGATGCGTGGGTGTGTGGATATGTGTTCTGATGTCACACTTTTTTGTGAACACGATAACTTGAAAACAGTTGCAGATAAATTGATGAAATTCAGACTAATATCTTGAAACGTTTTTTATAGTAAAAATTTTTCAATTTTCATAATTTAAAGTTGATGCGAGAATAAAAAAGATGTGTTGATTCGAGACGAATTGATTGACTTACAATTTTGAAACATTTTATTGAACAGTAAGGAAGCTATGGTAATGCATGATATTTGAAAAATCGGTTTTTTCATTAACATAATTCAAAGTTGATACAAAAATATGAAAGATTCTTCGGTTCGAAAAGAATCGATTATATTAATACCATTAAGCCATTTCCCTTTCGGGGTAGGCGTGGCTCGCTCGGTCGGAAAATCGCAGTGTTGGGAAGGATGGTAAATATTTTTTAGATTGATCTAGAATTTTCGTGTTATTAATTTAAATAACACGTTCGTCGAGCAAAACACTGCTCCGACGCAGGTTGCTGATCAATCTCTCCAGCAATCACCCCAAGTGAAGAGCTTCACAAGGTCGTTATTTGAGTTTCCCCACTGGGGATCATTAGTATCCAAGGTCTTTTGTTTCAGGCGTCATTCACTTGACTCACATTCGCATACTTCTCTGGCTTCCTTCACGTCCATGCATCTTTCATGCAAGCTCTCCTGTTTCTATGGCTTCTTATGTCTTTTCGGATTAAGGTCTCACTCACACATATTCTAACCATTCTTTCAGCCGTTTGCCTCTGAGCAGACGGCCATTTACTTTATACACTTGTTTTGTTAGACGTTCATCTTTCATTCTTTCAAGATGTCCGAACCATCTTAACTGATTTCTTTCCCATGTGTCAACTATTGTCTCTTTTGCACCACATTCTTTGAGAATTATTTCGTTTCTCAGTTTGTCCATCAATGTTTTCCCGCAAATTGTGCACAGAGGTTTCATGTCAATTGCGTTAACTTTAATCTTATCCTTTTCTTAACAGGTCCATGTCTCGCTACCGTATAGCACAGTCGGTACAAATATAGAATTATGTATTGCCATTTTAGCTTTTTTGTTATATTTTTACTTCTGAGAATGGATCCTGCTCTACCAATAACCTTCTGACCCTCGTTTATGCGCCCATCTAGCTCCCCATCTATCTTCCCGTCACTAGTGAATAGGCTACCTAGATATATGTACTTATCAACTTATTCTAATCTCTCATCATTTAGGACAATGTTGCACATTGTTTTTTCACCTTTTCCTTTAAACACCATGATTTTTGTTATATTTACGTTAATGTTGAGGCCCATGTTCTTCATGCTTGCATTTAGTTTGTTCAACATTCTTTGCGAGTCCACGATTGTGGAAAGCTAACCCACGCACCTTCACTGTTTCGAGATCTACACCTTCTTCGTCGAAGAGGGCAGTTCTGTATCTATGTATTGTTTTTATTGCTTTTAAGAGCCCTCCATTTACTCCATATTCTTTAAGGACTTCCCAAATCTTTTTTATGTAATTTTCATTACCCTGCGGATAAGTATTTTTGAATAAATTTTACTAACGGTAGATTGACATATAATATCAATATATTTTATTAAAGAGTAAGGAAGTTATGGCCAGTTATCATATTTGAAACATTCGTTTCAAACAGAAAAAATTTTTTCATCGACATAATTCAAAATTGACGTATGAATAGAAAATACTTTTTGATCATAAATTTCCAAATAGAATAGTTCTGACAATGTTTGTGAGGAAATCATAAGGCTGGGAAAGTGATAGGGTGCGACGGAACTTTTCCCTTCCCTTTTCCAGCTCGAAAAATTTTCTTTTCGAATACAAAATTTGATTTGGATATACTTCCGAAAAGGGCATATGTCCGATTTTCTTCGGGCTCCGTGTACTTATGTATTTTAACGCGCTGATTACGAATATGATAGTGAAAATTGGCGACTAGTCGATTTTCATGGTAAAAATCATGAAAAACCCATAAAAATGATGTTTTTTTGCGTTTATCTCAGCTAATATGCAAAATAACAAAAAATATTTCAAATGAAAGTTGTAGATCTCATCGAAACACACTTTTTTTTATCTAAACATTTTTTCGTACGAGTGATAGTTTTCGAGAAAATCAACGATATATCGATTTTTATTATTAAAACACCCATAAACCATGCTTCTTCACATTCTAAATGCATGGAATGGTAAACGAAATATTAAAGGGAAATGGCAAATGGAATGGTTAAAGGAAATGGTAAAGAGAAATGGTAAAAGGAATGGTAAAGGGATATGGTAAAGGGAATGGTAAACGGAAATGGGAATAAACTTCCGAAAAGGGTGGACCTCCGATTTTTTTCAAAAGGGTGGACCTCCGATTTTTTTCAAAAGGGTGGACCTCCGATTTTTTTCGGGCTCCGCATACTTATGTATTTTGACGTGCTGATTACGAATATGATAGTGAAAATTGGCGCAAATTTGATTTTCATGGTGAAAACCATAAAAAAAAACCATAAAAATCATGGTTTTCTGCATTTATCTCAGTGATGGTTCAAAATTCAAGAAAATGTTTCCAACAAAAGTTGTAGACCCCATCCAAATACACATTTTATTTTGGAAGCATTTTTTTATAGGAGCGACAGTTTCCCAGCAAATCAGTAGTAAATCGATTTTTGTGACCAGTCACAGGGGTGCCCCCCACGGCGCTGGAAAAGGGGTGGGGTACAGCCTTACATTTTTTTTGTTACTAGTCGCAGGGGTGCCTTCCCGCCTTCACACGGCGCCGGAAAAGGGGTAGGTGTACGACCTTACATTATTTTTGGGACCAGTCACAGGGGTGCCTTCCCGCCCCCCCCACGATGCTGGAGAAGGGGTAGGGGTACGACCTTACATTTTTTTTGTGCCCATTCACAGGGGGGCCCCCCCCCCCCCCCCCACGGCGCTGGAAAAGAGGAAAAAGGAGTTATGAATTCACGTATTTTATACAATTTTTAACGTGAAATATCGATATATCGCTGATTTTCTCGAAAACTATCACTCGTACGAAAAAATGTATGCAATACAAAAAGTGTGTTTTAATGAGATCTACAACTTTTATTTAAAACATTTTTTTTATTTTGCATATTAGCTGAGATAAACGCAAAAAACCATGATTTTTATGGGTTTTTCATGGTTTTCACCATGAAAATCGACTAGTCGCCAATTTTCACTATCATATTCGTAATCAGCGCGTCAAATCTACATAAGCGCACGGAGCCCGAAGAAAATCGGACATATGTCCTTTTCGGAAGTACACCCGAATCTCGTATAATTTTGACTAAAGAACCGCAGACTTCATCGAAAAAGTGAAAAAAGTCATCGAATTATTGGAAGACAATCTAGGAACATCAGTTTTCGAATTTGTATTCAGCAGATTTTGACAAAGTTCTAGACAAGTATTCAATTTTTCATAAAAAGTCCTCCAGATTCCACAAGATTTGGAATACAATAACTCTAGCACAGATACGAATAACTGATTTATAAGTTGTCGAAAAATTAGTTGACTGTCTTCTAGATATCCACCCTGGAGGACCGGCCGAACGCAAACATTACGCTACAGCGTAACGGTAAAGTAATGCTAAAGTAATGGTAAAGTAATATGGCATTATAATTAATAAAGGAAACAAAATTAATATGTAAACTGTTGCAATTATAATAAAACGTTGAAATTTACGTTCAACGGTCATGCCGCAATTGCAACAAGTTGCTTTTGCAGCATTAAAAAATAAAAAAACATAGTGACCGTCATTGCAGTCGGGCCCCTGCATATTGCCAAATCGCTAAAGTGGCTTTAAGTGGGTTGCCAGTCTGCAGGGACCCGACTTGAATGACAGCCACTTTGTTTTTTTATTTTTTAACGCTGAGAAAGCAACTTGTTGCAATTACGGCATAACCATTTAATGTAAATTTTAACGTTTTATTATAATTGCAACAATTTAAATATTAACTTTGTTTCCTTTATTAATTATAATGCCATATTACTTTAGCATTACTTTACCATTACTTTACCGTTACGCTATAGCGTAATGTTTGCGTTCGGCCGGTCCGCCAGGGCATATATTCACAATGTACAGTCACATCGGATGCTTGCGTCACTGAGCATCACTTATAAGTGACGCTCAGGTGAAGTGGTATATGTATAAGTCTGAATGGAGTCGCGGTCACCGACAATGAACAAATGAGCGCGGATTTAAATTTGGCTCTTCACTGGGATTTGTACAAAATATTCAATGTGTCAAGTTAGCCGTGGGGTCTAGTTGTTAGGGATAAGTTGCGTCCAATAGGCGTTAGGTAGTTCGAATCCCGCCGAAAAATTTCTTTCAATTTTTCATAGGTTCGTGTGTATCTGTAAAAATAAATATAACTCAAGCGTGAGTCTATGTGAATAACAATGTATTTAATATAACCTTGAAAGATATATATTTTTAACTTGGCTATACTGTTTTCTAAAAACTCGTTAGGAGTCATCGAAAGTTTCATTGACTGGCTTCGAAGCATTAGTGTATCAGTGTTTCAAGAACTCTATTCCTCTGGTCTTCACATTTTCATTGAAATTATTTTGTACTTTCGACAACTCTTTCTACTTTTTAAACATGTATCAATCAAGGTTTGTAAGACGATTCTTCCAATTTATGACATACGTTTAACCCTATCCTAGAGTGGTTGACTCAGTCATTCAAAATTTCAACAACTAATTTTTTCCGTGTAATTTGTTTTTGTGTTTACAAATTTTTTTGTATTATTTTATAATTTTGTACTTTTATAAATTTCTATTTTTAAATTGATCAAAATAAAGACTTTGGATAGTCTATTATTTAAAAAAAATCACTAATGCTTCCTCTATGGAGAAGCAAATACATTTGCTAACGGGAAGCAAATTGCTTGTGAAATGAGCATCCTATAATTATAAATACAAACAAAGTGGAAACTTGTTGTTCAATTTTTAATTAAATTCAGGTAACTATTTCATTGATGTTAATTTAATTTATTTTTGAAGCAATTTGTTATTATTTTTAATAACACATATTTAATTTCAATAATGCTAGAAATTTTCGTTTTTTTCTGACATTTTAAACTATTTATCTACTTTTCACATCGAATGAGTCTATAATTAATTAAACTCAGTAAAAATAATTATTTAACCAAATTATTATTGTTGACGACTATCTTCTTCTTTATTAATTCTAGATAGTTGCGGTTTCTTCGGAAATTTTTAACTTTTTACCCACCTTTTACTTAGTAAAGTAATAAATAATGCAAGTTAACAAACGTAGTTGTTTAAACAATTTATTATTGTTAATAACTATCTTCTCTTATAATGGTGCTAAAAAGTTCAGGTTTTTTCTGAACAGGCAAGTTAACAAACATACTTATTTAAACAATCGATTTTTGTTTATAACTATCTTTTCTTAGAGTAATGCTAGAAATTTTCTTTTTGTTTATCTTTAGTTTTGCTTTGACTTTTTAGTTATGAACAAATTATAACTGAACCTCAACATGATTTTTTTTTATTATTATTAATGTATTTTTTTGAGTAAATTACTTTTGCTCTTTTCCCAATGCTTATATAAAATTAATTTAAACAAACCAGCTATCTTACACAAGAGACAAAAACAAAGCATGGAATAATTACACCGGCACACAAAAAAAAACACTTTTCTGTTCTACAGATGCGACACATATAGTCCCATGTATTTTGACCCGCTGAGCACGAATCCGTGGTCCGTTTGACCCCAGCACATCTGGGTCAAGGGCATTTGAAGGTCAAATGGACAGAAAAGTATTTTGTGTGAAGATAACTACTATAATTTATATTTTTTGGGTCGCTGAATCCGAATCCGGGGTCCATTTGAACTCAGCAAGTCGAAGTCAAGGTCATTTCAAGATCAATTTCGTTCATTTCTCTAAAAACAAATTTCTGACTGCAGATTATGAAAGAATGGAAGATTTTACGTCCAGATATGTATGCTTTCATAATTTTATGACGACCTCTAAGGTCATGTTAAGGTCATTTCATTTAAATACTAGTAGTCTTGCGCGCGGCAGGGCGCGCGCCTACTAATTTATTTATGAGAAAGAATAAACCAAATACTTATTTTTTCTATACTATTCATATTTGATTAATGTTGAAAAATATGTGTACAAAATAATGATTAGAAGGCACGAAACTCACTACAGGATGATGTACGTAGCCTCCAATAAGGAGCTCCTTTTCATTTTTGTTCTTTGTTAAAGCCAGAGGAGTAACAGGTTTCTCATCATTTATTTTTTGGTAAATTCTGCCACCATTATCATCTTGAAAGAATTGTGAATATAATTATAATTCAATTTATTATAATTGGCTCTTAAATTTGTCTAACACTTAACTTATTTGTAAATTATACCACCGTAATACATTTTTTATTTTATAAATTAAAAGAAATGTTATTTCTAAAATAAATTGTGAATAATTCGTTATAACATGTACATGAGCATATAAATTTCAAATTGATAAATACTACGAATAATATTAATTTTCATGATTATATAAGTTTTACAAAGTTTAAAAAAATAAATGATACATAGAATAATGGCAGTAACTACCAATCTTTCAGTTTTTAAGGAATATGATAACAAATTTTTAAGTAGGAATCTATATTATCATCAGAGATGGTAACTATCGATCATTAGAGAAATCATTCACACACCGTGAATTAGAATTCTATAATATCGATCAAAGGTATCTCCTCTAATACAGATAATGTTAACGTCCTTTCAGACCAGGTGGAGCTATTAGATAAATGTTTTTAAAATTAAATTTTTATTCGAAAAAAAGATCTACTCCTTTTCACTCCGCTGGGATTCGAACACCAGGTCAACTGATTGCCGGTCAGGTGCTCTAAACCACTAAGCTACTGGAGAGATCGGAAGAAGAATATCTACCGATCTATTGCACGTTATTACGAAAAAGTAAAATGTATTTTAGTATAACTTTTTTATACATGAACATTTTTATCGTATCTGTTGTTCACGTAAAAATGATAAAATTCTTTTATTATAAGAAGAAAATTATCCTATCGAAAGAACTTTACAGGCCTTTACAAAAGTTACAGTATTTTTCTTATCAAGTGCTAAATTAAACAAAAGCTTTTCAAAAATATATATTTTATTTCCTTTTGCGAAAATCTGTTTTCAATTTTTTTTAGAATAATTTTTTGTAACGTTTCGCATAATTTACTTTAAAAAAATATTTCTCCTTGATATATTCTGCGACTGTACTTGTAGAACATGTATAATTTCACACGGATTCTTCCTATAAAAAAATGTATGTAAAATATTTCTCATAAAATGATTGAAAGTATAAAGTGTAAATTTTATTTTTTAAATCCGCATATATGTTAGATAAGTAATAATACAGAAACGTTGCTCAAAGCATTTGGTTTACGTCGCCGGACTTACGTTCTTATATCTATTTTTAGTAAGCATTGTTTTCATCTCACAGATTAATTCCTTATAAAATTCTTCCTCGTTATCATTGTTTAATTCTCGTTCTAAAATATAGATAATATCTTCCATGTGTAAAAATATTAATGTGTAAAATTTAACTGCTCCATTTGTGGTTAAAAATTGATCTTTCTGGTTCTAAATTCAAATATTTATGCAAAAAAATTCGAAGCAAAAAAAATATAAACCAAAAATTAATCAAATCAAATTTGAACTAACATCACATCCATTGTTCAAAGTACTCAGATGGATATTTATGTCATTTGTCAAAAATTCTTATTTTTTGATAGAAAATTAATTTTTCTAGTTGAAAATTCAAATATTTGGTTTAAAATTTATGTACATATTTTACTCAAAATTCTTCCTCTCTGATAGATGATCAATCTTCTTGATTGAAAATTCATCTTTTTGAGTAAAAATTTAAATATTTTGTCGAACCTTCAACAGTTATGTTGAAAGTTTGTTTTTGGCTTGAAATTAAACATTTTTCATGACATTTTTGTTATTGTTAGAAAATTCATCTTGGTTGATGAATTCGTATTTTTGATTTGAAAATAGTGTCTTTAGTATATTTTTTTCAAAATATTAGCAAAACAGCGTCATCGCTTAGAAAAATTGAAAACTGAGAATTGAAAGAATTGCAAATTTCAATTCATAAAACTCCAAACAATTGCAATTGAGAATTAAAAAATGGAAATAAATTGGAAAAATAATATTAAACTCCAAAAAATGCAATTTATTTGAGTAATTTCAAAATGATTTTGGAAAAAGACAAAGGAATTCAAAAGAATTTGAATAAATGTTGAAAAATTAAAAATGAGTTCGAAACATTTCAAGACGAGTTAAACACAAACTGAAAACTTAAAAAATACCTATCTAATAATAAATAAATAAATGAAAAATAAATAAATAAAATATAAATATCTATCTAATAATAACGACAAAAATATAATAAAATATCGATTAAACTGAATAGAATTATTGACCTAATTATAAAAGGAGTTCAGGTGAATTAACAAAATTCGAAAGAGATGATAAAATAATTCTCAATGAATTAGTAATAATTCAGGATGAATTCAAATTAATTGCAAAACATATTTGAAAATCTCTACAAATCTATGAAAACCTACAAAATGCCTCACTTCTTGTAAATGAATTCCTTGAAGTACATTGAAATATTATAAAATCCCGTGAAATTGTATGAAACTATATAATATTTTCTTGCATCCTGGATTATGGAAATACCTTGAGAGCTTTTAAAATCCCATACAATTATTGAAATCTTCGGAAAGTGATAAAATTCATTTAAATATTCTAAAACGATTGAAACCTTGCAAGTCCTATGGAATAGTTTCATATATTCCGAAGTTTCAAAGAAAATCTCTAAACGCGCAGAAAAATTGGTTTATTTCTCCTAAAGACATTGAAATCCTTTAAAATTCCTTAAAAAATCAATAATATCTTGAAAGTGCATTAAAGTCTTTAAAAATACTTTATAATGTTTCAAATCCTATCAGGTTACCGAAATAAATGGAAAATTCCTTGGAATCTTTTGATATACCGAATATGCCCTAAAACTTGACATAGGTCCTATTAAATCGATATATATTTTCGAAATTTTAGGAAACTCTTTGATACAACACCCCATGCACATTTTTTCAAATCTCTCGAGAAAGCTTTAAAATCTTTTCAAACACTCTAAAATATTCCAAATCTTCTGAAACCAATTAAATATTCCTTAGAATCTTTTGAAATTCTCTTAAAGTTTTCAAATCCTTTAAAATCTTTGGAAATCAATTGAAACATTTTAAAGCTCTTGAAAATGCTTCAGACCTTTT
>CAKNXH010056051.1:0-11026 GCA_932178445.1 Andricus quercusramuli | reverse complement strand
GGGAGGTAGACTCCTCCCATGTGCCGTCCTGTCTGAATCCACTCGTCTCTGGACCCTCTGTAGTATAGCATATGACGCAGCGCCACCTGGTGAAATATATATTCTGCAAGGAGCGTTCACGACGCAGAAACTCTTCTCCTTATCACGGATCGTGTAGCTGTTTGATGCTGCCTGCCGGTGAGCGATTCTCTCGAAAAGATCGATTCATGAATCGATCTAGGATCGAGTTTATTAAGATCGATTCAGCAAAAAAATCGAAATAGAAGAATCGATCTTGAAGGAATCGATCTTTAAGAATCGATGATTAAAGATCGACAATTAGACACTGTTTATTCCTTTTTTCACAAAAAGCTTTGTAAACCAGGAAAAATTCTTAAATGTTTGTTCATTTATATTGGAAATAATTTATTATTGTGCACTAAAATAAACTCAAATATACTAGTCTGTCATGGTCGAACAAACCACTTTTTCTCGCCACGCGCAAGTAAAAAAAAAGTCAACCAATTAGACGGCTTCCTGCACATGCAAGTTTGATGCCATAAAAACTTTTGGACCTTCCTTTCTAACAATAAAGGGTAAAATAAGAGGTCTGGGGCACACAAACAAATTATAGGAGCAATAAAGATAAAAATGTACGCCGTGGTCACGACCCTTCTAGAAATAATCGATTGGACACGATTCATAACAATTAAGTGTGATCAAATGTTGAATCTGTTTAAATTGTTGCTAATTGTGTCCATTGTTACCAATCGGGTTGAATTGAGTGAATGCACTTGCCTGCAGTGTGCCCTCTGCAGTTTTTGTTTGTAACACACACGACTCGCACGTGTTTATAAGTTGTAAATTAAAATTTTAACAATTCAACAAAAATTTCAAGTACAAAAAATTGAATATTTGTTCAGGCGGTATACCGAATGAAGACTCCAAAGTATGAGGGTGAAGAGTACGTAAAAATCATGCCACCTAACGATGTGACAGTGATAAGTGTCTTTATCAAGCAGGCAGTAGTAGTTTGATTTAGCGGGTATATTATTGTAAAACGTTTATTTACTTCTTTTTAAATTCATATTGTTGACATGTTTGGTTTGAAAGCGTAAAAAACCGCTTGTAAATAATTATCACAATATTAAAATGCAGTAGTGACAATTTAACTTCTAATTCAGAATAATGGATACCCAATTGAAAACGATTGGAATCATTAGAACGTAGGATGGCGCCAAGATTTTGAAACTCAGACTAAATAAATTGTAGGTAACTCATTAAATTCTTTTAATTTTTAGTAGAAAAACTTATCCAAGCTTTTTAAATGTCTTCCAGTATAACAATTTTAAATCTATAAATAAGTTTGATTTGACATTCTCGAAAATTTCTAGTTTTAAATATTTAAAATACTTAATTTTGAATATTTCAAATAATTTGGTTTGCAATACCTAGTGTTCAAATCTTTGAATTTTGAAGGTTTCAAATTTTTAATTGTACAACTGGTTTTCCTTCCTCAAGCACAAAAATTTTCAGGGTGGCGACTCGGCGGACGATTTCAAATTCCTAGTTTTCCCCGGTCAAGTTTTTCAATTTTCGCGGCCAAGTAAAAGTAACAAATCCGTATTTGACGGAAAACGCAAACATTTATTTTCATTCATGACGTTTATTCTAAACATTCTTCAACACAACAGAGCAAAACATTGCAAAATAAATCTATTTTCAAAAAATACTTAAAGTTTCCAGTAAAGATATCAATTTTCCATGAAAAAAATTAAATAGTTATACTTTCAATTAAAAAAATTAATTTTCAACAAAAAAAAACGGATTTTCAACAAAAAACTTGAATTTTCAACCGAAGTGGTGAGTTTTAAAATAAAATTGTAAATCTTCAACTGAATAGTTAAATTTAAAAAATAAATGAATGTATGTTCACCTACAATTATGAATATTCAACTGGAACACTTGAATTTTCAATCAAAAAGATGAATTTTTGAACCAGAAGATTAATTTTAAAATAAAAATAATTATTCTGTACAAAAAATATTTACAATTTTTCAACAAAATACATGAATTTTTAACAAAATAGTTGAATTTTTGATTCAAGAAGACAAATTTTCAACCAGATAGTTGAATTTTAAACTGAAAAAAATAATAATTTTCAACCGAAAACGGAATAGTAACATTTTTAGTAGAAAAAATTAATTTTAAGCCAAGCATAAGAGTTTTCAACTAAAACAATGAATATTGAACTGAAATAGTTGAATTTTCGAGCAAAAAAATTAATTTTCACTAAAAAAGATAAATTGTCAACCAAAACTTAAATGATTAAATTTCAAGTTAAAAAAATTAATGTTTAATCAAACAAGAGAAGATATGAATTTTCAAATGACATTGATAATATTTAACTGAAATAGTTGAATTTCAAACCAGACAGATGAATTTTTTACTGAAATGATGAATCTTTAACTAGAATAATTGAATTTTGGACGAAGAAGATGAATTTCTACCAAAGGACGAATTTAAACTGAAAAAGATCATTTTCCTACCAAAAATCTAATAAATAAATTTTTAGCAAAAAAAAGAATTAAAAAAAATGAATTTTTAACTGAAATTATTGAACATTCCACTGGAATAATAGTTACATTTTCATTAAAAAAAAAATAATTTCAAACCAAGGAATATTCAAAGAAAAAGAATAGTTGAATCTCATGCCAAAAAGATGAATTTTCAACCATAAAGATTATTTTATACGAAAAAGTCAAATTTTCCACAAAGTAAAAGTTCAAAGTTCAATTTATTTTTTCTAGCCATTTAAAACTCCGATTAATTACGTTCCTCTCCTCGAAATTTTGTTATTGTCCAAGTTAATTTTAAGCTGAAAAATCGAGAAAAAAATTATTTAATTTTTGGACAAAAATAATTATTAACTTTTTTCTTCGGCATTTTTTGTGGTAAAATATGTTGATATGGCAGCACACTTAGCTCGCGGGAATTATTACAACAGTTTATTTAATTTCTTTCAATAATCCATAATGTTAAAAATGTATTATTTAAAAAGTAAATAAACATTTTCAAATAATTCCCGCGGAATGAAAGTGCTGCCATCAAACGGCTGCTTTTTTAACCCCGATCGGGAACGATTGGGAACGATTGAAACACTCAATCGTTGTCAATCGTTTAGACACGATTAAGAAACACGATTGGGAACAATTGAAATTTTTGGTCTATCGTTCTAAATTAATTCCAATTGATTATTTCTAGAAGGGGAAACTATAGGATGATAGATACATAAATAAAAATGAAAGAATCGCTTTTTCGATTCTGGGAGTAATGAATCGATCCAATAAAAAATCGACTTGCAAAGAATCGATTCAAAAGATCGATCTTTTGACTGAAAAAGATCGATCTTTGAAGAATCGATCCAGAATCGCCCATCCCTAACATCGATTCACATCTGCTAGCCTAACAGTTTGCTTCCCTAGTTTTTGGGTAGCCACCAGTGTTGCCGATGACCGGGAAATTTCCCGGTTTTTGGGTAACTTCGATATTGTCGGGAATATTTCGGGAAATCTACAAATTCCGGAACGAATCGGAACAATCCATTTAAATTATGTTTATTAAGTTCAATTGAATGTTTTAGAAAATGTTTCAAAAAGTAATCATCAATCTACATGCCAAAGTTGGGATCACTGGTTGATATTTGAGCACCTGCTTGTAAATAATATTTATTGGATAAAAAAGTTTAAAGTTATATTTTTATTTAATTGAAGCAGATTTTACATAGTAAATTAATGAAAATTATATATAAAGATGGGTAAAAACTATGTTTTGCAATATGCTGATTTGACATGGTAAAAGAATTAAAATTATTCAATAAACAATTTTAAAAACTATGCTGTTTGATAATTTCAACTGATTTTACAATAATAAACGAGATTCATTCAGTCAAAAATATTGTAAACTATGTTATTTTGCAATTTAAGTTTATTTTACAGTTATAAAATTTCCGGGAAATTTCCCGGGAAATTTTCAAATTTGTCCGGGTAAAATTCGTTCCGCCGCTAGAGTGCGCCGGAACATTGTGGGGCCCCACTGCGGCAACACTGGTAGCCACGACCATTCCCTTTCTGCTCACCGCACGACTCTTCCGACGTCGGGTAGCGCGAACGGACCTTTCAGTTCCTAGACTGGGAAAATATGAACAGGCGAGGAGTGCCGCACTCCTCGCCTGTCCGAGTGCATCAGGAACGCTTGGAGCTTTCACCCAGCATTTCGCTCCCAGTCCCTGGTTATTCTCAAAGTAAGAAAAATTCGAGTGGGTAAAAGCTACCACAGGGTTCGCATCTAGTCCCTTGACCGTGCCGTCGGGCGACATCGCTTCGGCCGAGTCGAGCGTTGGCCGTACAGTCTTCTTCAAAAAGACGCACGGTTTGCAGTGAGAGCCCTCTGTACTACCCATCGTCGAGATACATTAGAGACACTAGGAAAAGGAAAAGAAAGCAAATACAGAGCAGCACTACATATCATGGGGCCCCGTCTGGATGTATGCTACTTATTTAAAATCATTAATTAATAAATTAATTTTCTTTTCGACTATTCATATTTGTGTGTTGAAAATGCAAATGTATAGTAAAAAATTCGTTTCTTTTATTTCAAAATCAATCAATTTATTCGAAAATTCGTGAATTTTGCTTGAAAATAAATCTTCTTAAAGGAAAATTAATCTTTTTTGCTTAAAAATGAACTTTCCTATTGAAAATGCAACTGCCTTAAAAAAATTAGTCTTCCTCGCTTGGGAATTTGACTATTTGGTTCAAATTTCCACTATTTAGTTAAATTAAAGATCATTTATCCCAGATTTGAATCAATTTTATATTGGGTATTAATAATAATTTAATCACTGAAAATTAGGCTTTATTAATTATTTTAATGACTGAATGAATATTTTAATGTTTTAAAGAATATTTTACTGATTTAATTGATACTTTACTGACTTAATCTTTGTAGCTATTTTGTAGAAAATGTATCTTTTTCCTTCAAAATTCAACTATTTGGATTTTTTTCCGAAGATGAAAATGCATTTTTAATTGTCAATAATTTTTTTTCTTTTAAAAATTCATCTTGAAAAAAATTATTTAAACAAAAACTAACAAGGTTCTTAAGAATACATACAAGATATTCATATGTACTCAGGGGACTTTTTGACATTTTCAACTAAATTTGTCTCGGGCACTCATTAGAGCATACAGAAGTATTAGTGGCGACTGGTTACTAGGGGCGACTAGACGCATTCAGATAGAAAAATAAAAAAACAGTAAAATAATTTTAAATAGGTAGCATAGATCCAGACGGGGCCCCATGATATGTAGTGCTGCCCTGTATTTGCTTTCTTTTCCTTTTCCTAGTGTCTCTAATGTGTCTCGACGATAGGTATTACAGAGGGTTCGCACTGCAAACCGTGCGTCTTTTTGAACAAGACTGTACGGCCAGCGCTCGACTCGGCCAAAACAATAGGTCGCCGGACGACACGGTCAAGGGGCTGGATGCGAACCCTGTGGTAGCTTTTACCCAGCTGAGTATAGCAGACGACACTTTTGACAGTTTCGCGCGAGTTTCGAGGAGAATTTGAAAATGGCTTTTTACAAATTGATGAATTACCTTGAAAATCCGTTGCATCTATTAGGTAATATATATATATATATATATTCCTCCACATATAAATAACAAGAAATAATAAATTATTTACACAAATTACAAATAAATCTAAATTCATAATAATTAGATATCAATTTTATTCTATTTTAAGACAAAAATAGTTATTCGTGATACAAGTGCGTAAAATAGGTGATTGTGTGCGAGTGTGAATTTTGCAGCATAAGCCGGAGGCTTGAAGCATGAGTCAGTGGTTAGCGCACGAGCGAAGCGAGTGCGAAAACGTAGACGAGTGCTTCGAACCGCAGGCGAATGATGCAATCATACGAGTTATCAATCACCTATGCGCACGTGTATCACACGCTATTTTTTGCAACGCCCGTCCGAAAAAGTTGTCAGGAGGTAGTAACGAAAAATACTAATTTGATATTGCATAGAGTAGAGTAAAGAAATAACGAAAAAAAAAGTTTTTCAATGTTTGAAAAAAAATGAAAAAAAAAATTTTTTTGAAAAAAATGTTCTGGAAAAAAAATTTGTGGGAAAAAATGTTTAAAAAAAAATTTTGTAAAAAAAAATTTTTGAAAAAAAAAATTTCGTGAAAAAAAATTTTCGAAAAAAAAAATTTTGTGAAAAAAAATTTTGAAAAAAAAAATTCGTTGAAAAATTTTTTTTGGAAAATAATGATTGAAAAAAATGTTGGCGTTTATGCTTTTTTGCCCCCCCCCCCCGGGGGGCAGAAAACAAAGAACCTTTGTTCAAGTTAAATGTAAATTTATTTCAAGAAGATACCAACACCAGTGTTTAAAGTTACCTATGCCAGTGTCTAAAGTACCTTATCTCGAATGTGCGCATGCGCAGCTTTTTCACCAGTGTCTAAAGTAAGCCATCTTCAAACTGCGCATGCGCGAAAATTTTTTCACGCAGAGTCTGCTCAAATAAGGTACTTCAGGCACAATCTACATGCATGCAAACGTCAACTTTTGAGGTGGGTGTTGCAAAATAGTTATTTGTGATACAAGTGCGTAAAAAAGGTGATTGTGTGCGAGTGTGAATTTTGCAGCATGAGCCGCAGGCGAATGATGCAATCACACGAGTTACTGATCACCTAGGCGCACGTGTATCACACGCTATTTTTTGCAACGCCCGTCCGAAAAAGTTGTTAGGAGGTGGTAACGAAAAATACTAATTTTATATTGCATAGAGTGGACTCGACGGCGATACCACGCTGAAAACACCAGTTCCCGTTAGATCACTGAAGTTAAGCAGTGTTGGGCGCGGTTAGTACTTGGATGGGTGACCGTTCGGGGAATACTGCGTGTTGTTGACCCGTCGTGGGTGTGGTGGACCCACACTGGTAGTATTTATCCACCTAGAAATACTACCCGAATCGGGTAGTGAGGCAATGAACTTTCGAGTTCGAAATGCTAATCAATTTTTTTTTTCAGAGTGGAGTAAAGGAATTGAAAAAAAAAATTTTGAAAAGAAAAATTTTCGAAAAAAAATGTTCTAAAAAAAATTTTGTGCAAAAAACTTTAGTAAAAAAAATTTTTGAAAAAAAAAATTTGGTGAAAAAACAAATTTTGAGAAAAAAAATGTTGAAAAAAAAATTTTTGAGAACAAAAATTTTCGAAAAAAAAAATTTGGTGAAAAAAAATTTTGAAACAAAAAAATTAGTTGAAAAAAATTTTTTGGAAAAAAAATATTGAAAAAAAATGTTGGCGTTTATGCTCTTTTGCCCCCCCCCCCCGGAGGGGGCTACGAAACCCTAAAAACAAAACTTCAATCATTAAAACATTTGTTCAAGTTGAATGTAAAATTATTTCAAGAAGATACCAACACCAGTGTTTAAAGTTACCTTTGCCAGTGTCTAAAGTACCTCATCTCGAATGCGCACATGCGCAGCTTTTTCACCAGTGTCTAAAGTAAGCCATCTTCAAACTGCGCATGCGCGAAAATTTTTTCACTCACAGTCGGCTCAAATAAGGTACTTTAGGCACCATCTACATGCATGCAAACGTCAACTTTAGAGGTGGGTGTTGCAAAAACAGTATTTTCATTTAAGGAATATAAACTATACGATACACAGTACATAACTTCATGATCAAGTGGTATATTCATTGAAATGATATTCGAAAGAACTTAGGACACTACTAAATATTATTTTTAAAATATCGCTTAATAAATGCAACAGATTTTCAATGTAATTTGTCAATTTGTAAAGCGACATCTTCAAATTCCCCTCGAAACTCTCGCGAAACTGTCAAAAGTGTCGTCTGCTGTGCTGAGCTTCTTCGCATTTTTATAACTTCGAGCAGGGCCGGCGCAGCCAAGGAAGAATAAGGAAGGAAGAATAATTTTCAACCAAAAACATACATTCTCATTAAAAAAAAGACATTTCTACCAAATCAAGTGAATTTATAAATCGAAAAGATAAATTTAAAAAAAATTGAACTTTCTGTTAAAAAAGATTTTAGTTGACTTTTCACAATCAAAATATGAATTTTTGATCAAGAAATAAGTTTGTACGAAAAAAAATTGAATTTTCAATCAAAAAAGACGGATTTTTACACAAAAAGAATGACTTTTTAACTAAATTGTTCAATTCTCTACCCAATAGTTGCATTTTTATCCAAAAAAAGATTAAATATCTTTAAAACAGATGAATTTTCATTTAAAAAGAAAACAAATTTTTAAAAAATAGGTGAATTTTCTTACAGGAAATATTCCAGTTGACTTTTCAAGATCAAAATATGAATTTTTTAACAAAAAATAAGTTTCTACGATCAAAATTGAATTTTTCATCCAAAAAGACGAATTTTTTCAATCAAAAGGGATGAATTTTCAACGAAATAGTTGAATTCTCTACCAAATAGTTCAATTTGTATCCAAGAAAGATGGAATTTGTACTAAAACAGATCCTGCGCTCGCAGGTTTGAGCGCGCCTGGGGCGCGCGGTTGTTGAATCTCGCGCTGCGCGCTCGATAATGTATTTACCTCGCGCTTCGCGCTCGGATACTTTTTGCCTCGCGCTTCGCGCTCGGCGTTTTTCAGTTTTCGCACATCGTGCTCGGCTGAGATAAGAAGAAGAAATTTACATGCAAAAATTATCAAATAGACAAAACCTCTACGATTTAAGTAATTGTCAAATTTGTTTTTATTTTAGATTAAAAAAAAAGTTTATATACTTAAGGCTCTATCGGCCTTAAGGAACACATTCTCATTACAATACCCACACACTTTTTTGAAGTCCAAAGAAAAACGCTTAATTGCTTAAGAACCAGTTTTGGTTCAACTTACTGAAAATGCTACCAAAAATCGAAAATTCCATTTCTGGTCAAACAGTGTTCGTTTTATTCATAGAAAACTATATTTAAATTTGTGTACAAAAAATGTAAGAATTTGATTTTTCGTTTATTTTATAATGTCATTTTTCACGATTGAAACGGAAACTACGCGTCCTATAAAAAAATAATTAACAACAAATTTGTAGATCTTTCTTGAATGGATAATTTTTTGTCAAATCATCTTTTTTCGCATCTTGCATAGTCTGGGAGCAAAATGGAATTTTTTATTTTATTTTTTTATATGTTTCATGGGGTGAAAATCTGAATTTTTGATTTCTCAAGAAAATTCAAAAAGTTGTAATGATAATCTTGTAGGGCTTGCAAAAAGAAACGTTTTTCTCTCTATGACTTTTTTCATATCGTACGTTGTTTGGCTTAAAATGTTTATTTCAGTTAGTTTTTTTGGATTTTGAAAATGCTATAACTCTGATAGTGTTCTTGGCTTAAATGCATCTCAGGGTACCATCGTACCTGACATGGCCTGGTGAACCTTTTCTATTTTCCGGTGCTCCGCCTCGAGCGAGCTCCACCTCGAAGCTCGACGAGGCGCTGTGGTGCTCAACCGGAGGCTACTGTGTACGTACACGCGATGGTACCTTTAAAATTTTAATGGCTCTATTCCCACCTCTATTTGACCGGAGGCTGCTGTATACGTTGCGGTGGTAATGCAACGTACGTAACGTTAACGTTAACGTTATAAATTGTTGGCTGACTTTAATTGCAAAGTAATGTAGGTTAAAAAAAAAATTGATTAGTATTTCGAACTCGAAAGTTCATTGCCTCACTACCCGATTCGGGTAGTGTTTCTAGGTGGATAAATACTACCAGTGTGGGTCCACCACATCCACGACGGGCCAACACCACGCAGTATTCCCCGAACGGTCACCCATCCAAGTACTAACCGCACCCAACGCTGCTTAACTTCAGTGATCTTACGGGAACTGGTGTTTTCAGCGTAGTATTGCCGTTGGTAATGTAGGTTAAATAAGTAATAAATTATCAAATCAATAATATAATAAATAATTGAATAATTAAAGAAATAAATGAATAACTAAATGATTGAATGATTTAATAATTGAATAATTAAATAAATACATCAATAATTAAATGATTGAATCATTGAATCATTGAATAATTACATCAGTAAATTAACAATTAAATAAATAATTAAATAAATGAATGAATAAATGAATAATTTAATAAATGAATGAATAAATAAATAACTAAATGATTGAATAATTTAACAATTAAATAAATAAATAAATGAACTTTTTATAGATATTATATTACTGAAGCACTTTCCAATTTTTACCCACATTAAATGCGTGTAAGGTGAATTTCGCATGATGATTGACTTACTTAATTAATGAAAAAATAAAATAAAAAAATGAAAAAATAAAATAAAATTATAAAAATAAAAAAAAAACAACGCATGCTTCATTGAAAAGTGGACTTGGCTTATTGGGGATCACCACGTTAAAAAAACGCGCCTCAGTCTCGACCTCCATGGTGGTGTGGAACAGAGTAATTTAAATTTTAAAGGTACCATCGCACGTACGTACACGGTAGCTTCCGGTTGAGCACCACAGCGCTTCGTCGAGTTTCGAGTTGGAGCTCGCTCGAGGCGGAGCACCGGACAATGGAAAAGGTTCACCAGGCCGGGCGCACTTAAATTGGGCACACGGTCAACCACCCTCAGAATCTAAGACCCGAATTCGGCACAGTGCTGAGGCAGGTAGTTTTTGGCTAGCATGAATTGGGCACAAGGGATCTTAGGCCAGGCAACGAAGAACCAAAAAAGACGGATAAAGGAAATAATTAGTAACAAGCTGAAATTTGACCTAAACCCTTCCTAATAGGCTATTAATGAACCTGTAAACGTATGATATAGATTAAATAATGGCTAAACAATTTATGTGTATTGAAAAATGGCGGCGATTATCAGTTTTTTTAGTTTATCTCGGAAACGGCTGATTTGATCAAAATTGAGCTTCTATAGAAAAATATGCAAAATTCTTTCCTCTACAAAAAAGGTATTTCCTTTTTTT
>CAKNXH010056050.1:0-11199 GCA_932178445.1 Andricus quercusramuli | reverse complement strand
AGAGTTAATCATTATAGGTTTATACTGATTTTTCTATATTTTTTGTAAGGGTACAATCTGCAAGGGAGCAATTATTTTGAGGTGCATGCTGAAGAAGCCCACAAAAAATGTGCTTAATAAAAAAATAAGATTGGGGTATGATATGCCATTTTGGAAATCTTCCTTTAAAACATTGGGAACAACGTTCCATGCGTGTAGAAATGTTCTATCATAAAAAATTATCAATAGTTTAGGCTTGTTTATCACATAATTAACACTTGTCAACAATTTTTATTCATACCAGGGTTACCTTGATGATTGGAATTTTCACTACTCTTCCCAAAGTTTGTCAGAAAGTCCCTCGTTTTGGGCTGCGTACCTGATGATATTTCTGTAAAAAGACAAAAACGATTCATTAATGTATAATACTCAGAAGAGTATTTATATTTTTTATATTATAAATAAATATCAACGTAAATTGTGAAACAGAAGTTTGCCGAATAATTCTAAGTGATATCTATATTTCCTTATTCGAAATAATTTGAAACATATAATAGTGAAGAGTTCATTGGAAGAAAACGATTGTGTAACATTTTCAACTTTATTTACACAATGATAGAAGGTTATTATGAAACCTGTAAATCAGTTACGTCACCTTCATCAATATAACGCATGTACGAGTTCTTACTGCAATGTTAACAAAATACATTTACACACAATCTATTTTGCCTTTCTTCAAAAAAGAAATCGAAACTTCTTCAAAAATTTGAAGAGTTCGAGGTTGGATCCGGAATCTTGAGAAATCAAAACAATGCAAAATATAAGAGAATAATATTAAATTATTCTGAACTTACCAATAAAATTAAGAATGACGTCCAGAGTTAAGGCCAGAATATAAAGGGTTTTCATTTTTCAAAGTGTTGGAAAAATTGGTCAACGCAGAACTTTGAAAGCAGGCTGGCAAATAAAACGCGTATGTGTATTATTGCGGGGCTTGGCGAAATGACAAATTTCAATTAGTAGCACCTTATCAATTAAGTAGAAGTTGAACTTTCGCAAGCTTATGATCCGTTTTACCTTGAGAAGCTCAGGGACTTAAATAATCTATGAAAGTCAAATATAAAGTAATTCTTTAACAAATATATTTCAGGTATGCGTTTTACATAATTAAAATTCATGAAGGTTCTCTTCCTCGGAAAATATTGATAATATGTCACATGAGTTCAAAGAAAAAGAAAGAATGTTTCTTTTATATCCTGCTTAGTATCATATTGAATGTAAGGACCAAGTTTCTAAGTTATTTCGTTTTCATTTTTTCTGAATCAGTGTGAATGTATTGGATAGAAACTTCCGTGCGGTATCGCGTTCAAATTAAGTTGGGTGTCGTTCTGAATTTACCCTCTTAAGTCGCAATGCCGCTTCAGGAAAAGCCACCAGCTTCAACTCGGTCATCTCAAAACGTCGGGGTACGATCATCAGAGTAAGTTGGTACAAGTTGATACTGGCAACGTTGCTAATATTTCCAGCAAAATACAAATGTTTGGAAAAACACGAACGTTACAAATTGATTATGCTGTCGCTGCTGTTTTTGGTTTTTCCCTTTTTCAAGTTTCGATAATTTTTCACACCAAAGTTCCAATTCTGCCTTCAATTGTTCTCCAGTGCCATTCAAGTCAATTTCGTAGAACTCAGCGCTTCATAGTTTTTAAGTTGCTCTGGCAAACTACACGAAGGTTCTGCTGTTAAAAGACATTGAAATTTCTTTAAAATCTCTTTATGCTGGAGAAACTTTGACTCTATTTGATTGATGAAAGAATCTAGAAAAGGAACGAATATACTAACTCGATAGTAAAATTCTGGCGAATCTGCTGGAATGTTTGAGCGATTAGTTTGATGTGCCACAGTGCGCGGAATCTCAATAGGGAAAAAGTGGTTCGTAGCAAAACTGTGAGCAGATTCGAATATCTTTGAAAATTCAGAATCAGCTTCTAACCTCAATGATTTCATTTTATCCACGATATCATTGGCTATTTCAACTGCTTCTGATAACTCGAGAGTTGGCTGTTGCAGGACTTTGCATAAAATAACGCTGAAGGAAAAGATTGTTTTTTTTACCCAATAATGAATTGATAAATTCATCTTTCTTAATGGCGCACAAGAGTTGAGTAGCTACAGATGAAGATTCCCTGTCCACCAAATTTGAGATTTCTGTCAGAGCGGGAATTATCGCATCGTACATTTCAGCCGCAGCACTCACCGAATCATACCTTGGGACCCAACGAGTTGCACAAATTTTTTTAAGATTAAAATTTTGACTCGAAAAAAAGATCTTACTCCTCTCGCTCCGCTGAGATTCGAACTCTAGGTCAACTGAGTAGCTTAGGGGTTAGAGCACCTGACCGGAAGTCAGTTCACCTGGAGTTAGAATCCCAGCGGAGCGAGCGGAGTAAGATCTTTTTTTCGAGTAAAAATTTTAATCTTAATACCTCATGCACGACTCCATCTAGTCTGAAAAGACGAAAATATTTATCTGTATTGAGGAGATACCCTTGATCGATATTATAGAATTCCAGTTGCACAGACGTGTAAATATTTCTCTAATGATCGACAATTACCATCTCTGAAGATAATACAGATTCCCATTGAATTTTTTCATTTTTCTTGGAAATGGTACAAGATATCATAAATGAGTAAAGGTACTTTTTGTAGAACTTTTTTAACTGTGCCAATCATTTTCTTCACATTTTTTCGTGTGATCATTTTCTAAATTTCCCAAATTTAAATTTTCTTCATTGATTGGTAGAGGGCGCGGTTTTTTTGTCACGTAGTTCCACATGGAAGTGCCAGCAGGTCGCTTTCATGACATTGTGTCGCGTACAAATACAAACTGACGTTATTTTAATTTTTGAATATTGAGTATTGACATGTCTGCCAGTTTTGCTGGTGTTCACTCTACTGATCCTTCTGGACAGATTCCCTATGACTGACAGTTCAAAAATGGCTATACTTGAAGGAAAGAGAACACTTTTCTGTTTTCCTTTAGAATCTATTCAATTAAACTATGTGCCGAGAAACTCAATCACGAAAATGGGTACTAATTTCATTTTGCAATGAGTACCATGAATTGCCTGCCGTTCATGCTCATCTCTAATCTGCGAGAAATTTTGTTTTCAGAGTTTAGGAAAAAGATTTCGAAACGCTAATTTTTATCACGGTTTCGTTATGTGAGGATTTTCTATAGAAATATTTTCTGACTTAAAGTTTATATTATTACGGTTCACATTTTGTGTTTCAGAAATCAATAGTTTCATGAAGGTTGTGGAAAATTTCTATTAGGGAGAAAGCTTACCGGTGACAGTGGGCGGAGAAGTAGTTTAGGGAGGTGTATCGGATAAGCGGATAACTGATGAGACGATTAACGAAAAGGAACCAAATATGCCTCTTCCATTGTCAGGGGGGGGGGGGGTCAATACCCCCCTTCTCCCTTGGCTGAACCACTGGGAGATTCCTCGATTCCTTCTGGGGTCAAATATTCGACCGCGCCGCTGTGCATGTTTATTCTTATCCGTTTTTCAATCTTAAATTCCATTCGATCATATTTTATTGCATATATTCCACGAAGAGTTGTGGAATTTCTCTCTAATATTGCAATTACGTACCATTTGACGTTCACAATACAGTTTGCTTCTCGCTTGGCACGGGCAAATAAGACTGACGTTCTCTTTTCACTAGCATTCGTGTATCTCGAGGAGAAGTGTATTCATGAACTTCGAATTGCCAGTTCGGATTCGTGTTGGGAATGAGGCGAAAAAATTTGAGCATTATCAGTTTATGACAAAGGGCTGTTCACTCTCGAGTTGCGACTCGAGTGATCGGAAACTCCATGCGACTTCATACGACTCGGCTGAACTCTAGCGACTCTAACGACTCGCGATCGCTTGCGCTTTGGAGTATTATCTAGTTGTTTGTAAAATGCCGGAAAATGATTGGACGGAAATTTTGCACTGACAGGTCAACTTGACCCGTCTTTCACATTCCAATGTGTCGATTATGACTCGAGAATCAGAAAAACGCTCCGACTCCCATCAACTCGAGTAGAACTCGGCTCGACTCCTATGGACTCCTTAGCGACTCCTATGGACTCCTTAGCAACTCTTACACCTTGGCTAACTCTTTTAAATCCTGCGAACTCTCTCTCATTTTGGAGTCACGATAGAGTAACTCTAGGAGTATTTAGATCGCTCGAGTCTCAACTCGAGAGTGAATAGCCCTTTGGTTCATGACCAAGTAGATATGAAAGAGAATGACCGGCAGGAGGAGACCTGGACCTGGCACGGAGAGGACGCTCAGCAGGAGGAGGAGACCTGACCAGAGAACCCTGAGAATGAGGTCTAGCAGCAGCGGGAGACCTTTCAGGAAAATATGAACTTCCGCAATAGGGAACACTGAGAAAAGGGGAATCTGGAACAAGAAACAGAGCATTCGATTGTCGTTGTGTATTATCCTTGGGCATATTTTACCCTTCTGGCATATTTTTCTCTCGCGGGGTAAGAATTACCCAAACTTCCTTTCGTCAACAGGGATCGAAAGATTATACAAAGCAGGGCAAGAAGGAAATGTTACATTTCTCCTAGGGTCAAATCTCAACCTCTTTTCCAAGAGGAAAAGCACTCCCATGCAATCCTATGCAATTCTTCAATTCCATGCAATCATTTACAATGCAATATTTCCTTCAAAATCCTAGGCAATCTTTTAAAATCGAACAGAATCCCTTAAAATGCTATCCAATACAATCCCATAAAAATCATATAAATGTCTGATAGTTATTTTGAATCTCGGGGATATAGAATCGACGAAGTTAATGAATACATGAATTCTCAAACTTTTTAAGAAAATAATTTTTAAATTTTCAAGCAATTCAAACTCTTAAAAATTGAAGGAACCACGATTATTGGTGCAAGTCGGGCAAGATCTGTAAAATTGAAACTTCAAATTTATTTTCAATTCAAAATGAGCGTCTCGGAAGGTTCTCACGTATTTTTTATTGTTCCTAAACATGACAAAGAATGTATCATTTGATTGGACTTGTTAAGGAGATTAAAAAGTGAAGTCAATTTTCCTAATAGTACTATCGAATACAAAAGTAAAAATAAAACGATCAAAATTAAACTAGTGGGTGAAGATATAAAAGGAATACACATAATGATGGATACATTATAAAATCAAAAGATATACAGAAAATTGATGCAATTGGAAAGCATGCTAATGCTCAGGATGAATATAATTTTGATAAAGTTCCGGAAAGTACTCGCCTCTAATTAATTTGAAACAGTGTATACCCATGTGTTTTGATTCGCTTATTATAAAAATGATAGCGGAAAAACCGGCAATGTTGATTTTCGAAGTCAAAGCTTCAAAAATGCCGAACATTCTCCCTATTTTTTTCGAAAAATGATGGATTTATAATATTTACCGGAATAAAGTGAGAAAAAAAAAGAAAAAATCACAGCTTTTTGGTGTTTTGGCATTGAAAATCAAATTCTCAGGTCCTTTCGCTATCATTTTCGTAATCAGCGAGTTAGAATACGTGGTAATACGCAGCTTCAAATCAATCAGAGATAAGTACTTTTCGGAACTGCACCCGGCTGTCAAATTTCAAAATATTCCTCCGAACAACTGGGGAAATCCAAGTTTGTAATTTTTCATAAACTGCTTCAATTCTCGATAACCTACATTTTAATTTAGGAAAAATGATGCGAAAGGTTAAGGAAAGAAGTATTCAAAAAGCAATTTCAATTCCCAAAAATGAAATTTTCTTCTTAAATAAGAACTCCAAAAACGATTTTGCGGTTCAGTACTTGCAAAGACTCTAGCCCCCTCCCCACCACTAAGAAAGTGTGTGGGGGGAGGGGGGGGGGGTGTAAAGAAATAGGGAAGTGATGAAAGGAACATGCAAAACCCTCAGGGGACACATTAGAAGCTTCCATTCCAATTAAAAGTAATCGGAATTGAACAAAAGCCAATGTAGCTTTTCAAACATTTATTTTTAATTGTAATTATGAATTCCAATTACTTGTCATAACTTGTCATCCCACTATGATCAATAACAATATTACGTTTCTCTTTTACATTTGTCAAGCATTAGGATTATGTTGTGGATGAGAGTTGTTTAGATCCACTAGCCTAAAATTTGTTGAGATTGGGCGACTCCTGCCTAAGGGAGATTCCGCAATTTCTTCTGGGGTCATTTCTTCAATCGCGCCGCTTTCCATATTTATTTTTACCCGTTTTTCAATACAGAATTCCAGTATTTGATTTTTCATTGCATATATTCCACGAAGCATTGTATTATTCCTCTCCAATATTGCAAAGACGTCTCCATTGGACGTTGACAATACATTTTGTTCTCCGGTTGGCATGGGCACATGAGTCTGACGTAGTCCTTTTATCAGGATTGGTGCATCGTGAGGAAAAGTGTATTTACGAATTTCAAATTGTCGATTCGGATTCGCCTTTGGAACGAGCCGGATAAATCTGAGTTCTTCAATTTCAAATCCAAGTATGTAGGAAAAAGAGCGAGTGGCAGAAGGAGACCGGGACCTGGCACGGAGAGAAGATTTGGCAGGAGGAGGAGACCTGACCGGAGAACCCTGAAAATTACGTCTGGCTGGAGAAAGAGACCTTGCAGGGGAATGAGAAGTTCGACAACGAGGAGTAACAGGAATAGGGGTGCCATCAGGTGAACAGTCGAAGGTTGAACTTGAGTCTGCAACAAGAAACAGAATATAAAATTTTCGGTGTGTATTCTCCTCTGGCATTTCATATACTTCTGGCATATTTTTCTCTTCCGAGGAGAGAAGTATTAAACTTTATTCCATCAATTCCATTCAATAAAATTTCAAGCAATTTTAGATTTTAAGGAAAGCAGCAGTTCATTGAATAACTCTTCTCTTGATAATAATTCTTATTTGTACTAGGGTTACCTTGATGATCCGCATGTACACTACTCATCCCAAAATTGGTCACAAAGTCCCTTGTTTTTGGCGACAAACCTGATGATATTTCTGGGAAAAGACAAAGAAGATGTATGCACTCGTGGGATCATAAACGTTTTAAAATTAGGAAAAGCGTAATTCGATTATTCATCTAGTAGAAGGAGGTGGGGTATGATGTCAGTGCGGGGCTCGGTGACTCTTGCAAATGATGCTCGTTTTTCTTGAGTTTCATTTTAGTTTTCTCCACATGAAATACTTTCCTCGAGTACCAAAGAATGCTAGTTTACTTAAAAAAATTAATATGAAAATGAACAAACACGAGCGTTATTTGCAAGAGTCGGCGTGCCCCGCACTGACATCATACCCCACTTTCTCCTATTCAAATATTTCACTTAAATAGTAAAATCAAAGTTTGCCAATTAATTTTGAAAGATATTCAAATTTATTTATTCGACTTCATCACAGTAAAAACTAGGCATTCATTTTTATCTGGGATCCTTTTTTGGGCGCTCTAATATGATCTCACAAATAGTCTTATTTTAGTACCAATTTCTGTCTTGTTTAGTTTGCTAACTTCAGATTGATAAATGATCCGAGATAGCGAACTAAATTGATTCAGAGGGTGCATTGTTTCAATTGTTCCAAAGTTTACTCTCACAAAAAACAAAAAATAGATGAAATTAAAAATTCGTAAAAATTAGTGTTGAACCGTCACGCTCAGACGTCGCCAACTTCAGCCCTATGGGTTACGTTGGTTTATAACCTTATTAACCGTTTTATCAGATTTAGTTATTGACAGATGATCCTCATTTCGAGTCTATTTCAATCCACAAATCGACCTTATTTTATTAGATTGGCGGATCAAACTGAAATGGGATTGTTTTGTTGCGTGAACTGTTTTAATACCGAATTAAGTTTTAAATCGAATCCTTGTTTTTACAGTGATCGGAAACCTATAATTGTGAAGAGTTTAGTGAAAACGTGATTGTGTAACATTCACAAGTTTATTTACACAGAGATAGAATGGTATTATGAAATTTGTGAATCGGTTACGCCACCTTCGCTAATATATCAAAAAGCGTAAAATACGAAGATCCAGCTCCCGCATCAGCAGCTTAACTTTCGAACAGGAGTACCTAGAGAGACATTCGCAGAAACTAAAAGGGAGAAAACGGAAGGACCGGAAATATAAAAGAAAACTGTCTAGACTATACAATGATAGTGAGTCCGTAAACTCATCCTTAGAATCGTTATCCGGCTACAGACTAGGATCCGCAATATATGCGGATTTCGTCGTCCATTAAGAAGATATGTTCAAGCAGGGTCTACCTTCTGATAACAAGTAGGAACTGATAGAAAAATAAAAAAATATCCCCCACGAGAGGATTGCTGCCTGATTGATTCTCTGAAGTTGAACCAGCAAATTAAGCTAGGGACTAAGGATAAAGAAGGCGTAGTGAAAAGAGAAAACCGAATGGTTCTTGAACAAGAGAAGGTAGTGGTTGGCCTTTCAGCCGTCGTTGAAGCACTGCCTCTCTTATCTGATAAAAAAAAATGATCGCAAGAAGAGTTATATACCATTGAGTACTCAAGCGACGCGACGTAATCAAACTGCTTGCAGATTTGCATAATGACTAGTCCATCATCCGTAGAAGCTCAATGCTGACAAATGTGAACACGTCCCTAAAAGACACATTACAGGCAACTCATGTTGGTTCTGCCCCGCCGTCAAGCAGGTATGTCTGGCTAGCAGAAGCGAAATGAAGGAACCGATCACCATGCTCAAGGGACAGCCAAAATTAGCCGCAGATCCCAGAATGATAATATTTTTTGACGGTATCTCAAAATTCCGTTCCGCAAAACCAAAATACGATTCCTTTTGGGACTCCATAATCTTACCTAACTCTTTCACTTCATTACGTTCAAATAAAGAATTGTCAACCAAGCAATTTGCGGAGGACCTTAGTGGCATTGAAGACGAGTTTTGGAATGGAACTGTTTTCTGGAATCAAAACTAATAATATAATCTCAACAACAGAGGGATTTGAAATTGAAATTCCTGATCCAATCGAAACAACTGGACCGTTAACAAATCCCAGTTGGAATAGATCGGTTTTGAAATTTGAACCTGGATGACCCTTTCTTTTAAGGCTTCCAAGCGGCTCAAATCAGATATAGGATTCTGACAGTTCTGGTTCGAAGCTAAGTAGATCCGATCTATTGGCCTGGGATACCTAGTAGATACAGGATCTACCATTGGAAACCCCTGGTCTAATGATTAACAAATCTTCGACGATTTCACTACAGAATGCTTCAGTTCTGGTACATTTAGTGATTGACGTAATGTTTGTTATCGTGAACGCAGCCTGAAACCTTCGTGTCCCTCAGCTGCGACAATTTTAGTTAACGAGCCTTTGATCTTTCTGGAAAGAAGCCATAAATTCGTGGAAATCACAGCGCCTTGCCCATCAAATCTTGTGAATTTTTGAGAACGTTAAAAGGCTATGGGAATCCCATAGACGTGGAAAGGCTTTATTTTTCATCAAGCAGATATAATTTTGATGCACGAAATTGTTGTGAAAGTAGGAAAGTAGGAACGAAGACGTTACGAAGATAAAGCGCTACAATATGTTTGATTATTTTGAAAAAGGAACTGGATGCAATGAGGACAGTACTTCACATACTGGTACGCTAGTTCGTTTAATCCCTAAATTGTTCATAATTATAGAGCTTACATAGTATTTCACATTTGTTAATGTATAATAGATATTTCAACATACAAAAATGATTTTAATTTATTATTTACTTACCAAAACAATTGAAAATGACATACAGGGTTGAGACCAAAGTATAAAAGGTCCACATTTTTCAGAAATGTAGGACAAAACTGTTCAGTGCAAATTTTTGAAAGCAGGCAGTGAATAAATCTCGTGTATAGATAATCGCGGGCCTTGGTGAGGTGTGAACATTTTAATTAGTATCACCTTATCAACTTAGAAAAAGTAAATATCGAGCACATGTAGACTCATTTTACCTTGAGAAATTCTGATAATTTTTTCTTCGAGTAAACGTAAGTATTCATATTTCACTCAGAGAAACTCCGAGACTTTATCAATGTATCAAGAATAAATATAAAATCTGAAGCAATATTTTCCTCAATCCTTGCGAGCAGCATTTTATTTTAGAGAAATATTCATCAAACGAAGAAAATTAATCTATGAAACAATATATTTTAGTTTAGATGTATTATCTATAAAAATATTAAAGGTATTTTTTACATTTTTGCACACGCCTTTCAAAATTATAGGTCAACGTATCGACAACTGTAATTTGGTGGTTGTGAATTCTCTTTCTTTAAAGCTGTTCCTCGGTCTGGGGCTGCTCACTCAGATATTGCAAAATAAAGAGCGAATTTGATTTTTTATGAGTACTTAAATATTTTTCTTATTTGCATTAGAGTTTATTCTGAGCAAGTTTTGTAATTTTTTGAAACTTCATAAATCGGTACTGGTGGGTCATAAAAGGTTCATTAATAGAACAATCGTCTCAAGTACAAAAACGGTGAACTGAAACTAAAAGTAAAACTCAAACTGAATTATTTAAGCATATATTTAAATTCAATAATTTACCAATCAAAATAAGAAGCCCGGGATGTGCTTGCATTGTGCACTATAATATTTTTAAGCATTAAAATTATGTTGTGGATAAGACTTGTTTACATCTATTATTCTAAAATTTGATGAGACTGGACGTCCCTTGCCTAAAGGACATTCCAAGATTTCTACTGATGTCAAATAATTGACCTTCCCGCTGTCCATGTTTATTTTTACTCGTTTTTCAACCTTAAATTCCAATCCAGGATATCTGATTGCGTATATTCCACGAAGCACTTTGTAATTTCTCTCAAATATTGCAAATATGTCACCAGTGGACGTCGACAATACAATTTGTTTTTCGGTTGGCACTGGCAAAAGGGCCCGACGTTCTCCTTTTATCAGGATTGGTGCATCGCGTGGAAAAGTGTATTCACGAACTTCAAATCGTCGGTTTGGATTTGTTTTGGGAATGAGCCGAACAAATCTCAGCTTTATAAGTTCACGCCTAAGTATAAATAAAAGAGAATGACCGGCAGGCGAAGTCCTGGATCTGGCACGAAAAGGAGGCTCGGTAGGAGGAGAAGACCTGACCGGAAACTGGGGTCTGGCAGCAGGAGACCTGGACCTGA
>CAKNXH010056049.1:0-13364 GCA_932178445.1 Andricus quercusramuli | reverse complement strand
AATTAATTATGATGTTAAAGTTTTTTGTCTACTGGTCGTTTCAATATTTTCATAAAATATTGATACATAAATTGTGGAAAAAATTCTCTCTAGCTCCCGTGGGATTCGAACACCACGTCATTCAGATTTTCGGTTCAATTAATAATAATACTTAATAATTATTACGTATTACCCTGGTCAAGAAAATTAACATAAAAAAATTAAGTTATATTTTTAGTTGAAAATTCATCTCTGATTGAAAGTTCAACTATTTTGTTGAAAATTAATCTATTTAAATTAAAAATTCAACTAATTGGGTAAACGTTAAACTACATTGCTAAAAATTTATTTTTTTTGCATGGGTGAAAATGTATCAGTTTCGTAGAAAAAATAATTTTTTGCTTAAGTCATATTTTTTGCTTGTAAATTCAATTTTTGTAGAGAAAATTCGTCTTTTTGGTTTCAAAAATCTTTTTTTTTGTTGTATAAATTTCATGTTTTTTGATTGAAAGATATAATGTAAACTATGACACTTTTTGTCCGGAATATATATTTTTAGGTTGAAAATTAAACTATTATGTTAAAAATGTAATTATTGTGTTGAAAATTCAAATATTTTGTTTAAAAGCCATCTTTTATAGTAGAAAAAACATTTTTTTGTTTAAAATAAATTAATAAATTTGAAAATTTTACATTTCTATCTGAAATACTATGCTTTATTCCGTTTATAAAAGATTCTATGTTAAAAGTATTTAAAGATTAAAATGCTGGTATTTGAATAATAATGATCAAGGAGAATGAAAAATTAGACAAGGAAAAAGAAGGGAATTTTGAAAATGAAGTTCTCGGACACCCTGCCTAATTCTACTAGCAATAACTAGTAAAACATTTTTGGAAACTAAAAAATACGTACAGACAGACTGGGGGGGGCGCCCCCTAGAAATATTTTGTTACATGAGGGCCTATAATCCGTTACGTAATTTAAGTACGGCCCCTTATAGAATTCTTATTATTAGTATTTATTTCTGAAGAGGGGCAAATTCCAAGTCCTAAACGTCATTTGAATGAAGAACAGAAACGAAAAACAGAGATACATCAAGGAAATCTTAATTTCTTGGGATGCTGCATGACATACAAAAAAAATACGTACCTTTTAACAGTGTGATATATTTGCAGTGAAAATTGCTGCATTGTTTCAGCAATCAGATGGTGAAAATAGTTTGGCGCAAAGGAATAATTACAAAAATTATCATATATATATTTTTTTTTAATCATTATAAATTAACACTAAGTTAAAAAAATTAAAACCATAGATTTGACATAATATGTAATTTAATCAATATTTTATGCTGCTTAATTTATCAGATACTAACCTATTGTATATACAATGTGAGTTTATGTACCACGCCGCCATTTCTCGCCATTTGTGAATTTTGTCATTTCCTTTCCACTAACTCCGCACGTCCCTATACCAACTCGTCCATTCACATTCTCCGGTGTTGCAAATATACTTTTTTTAACAACACCCTTTTTGGTCGTCTAAAAATTAAGAACACGACATTAAAATGTGAACGATATCATGAGAACACAAAAGAATAGTTGATAAATTACTAATTTACTTATTAAATCTTAAATAGTTGCAAATTTTGAATGTTTTCAACTACACAAAAATATAGAATCAACCTCTTGCATATAAATTACAGGGAGCACAGCGCAAAAGGAGATCAAAAAAGGGGAAATAGGGTGGTTTTCTCACGGAAAAGGGGAAAATAGGGGAAAGATTAAGCATTCATTTTCATATGTCGAAAAGAACAAACAATATTTTTGTAAGTCATCTTATATTTTTAAATAATTTTGAATGATTTGTGCCATTAAAGATTTATTTTTAAAAATTGGATGTACTTAGATCGTTGGTAATCTAGCCAGAGTGATATAAAAAGTTCTCATAAATATTTCTTTTCAAGATTTGTCATTTCATCATTACTATAATTAATACTTTCAATATAAATTTAAAACTAAACTCTTCAGTAGAGCGAAGTAAAAATACTGAAAATTAATCAAATCGTTTGAACTGAGGGATAACAATTTCTAGGTCGACATCCAGAAAAAGTAAAGAAAAAATTTTTGAAATCGGTTAATATCTCCTGTTCTCTTTCTTAAATTAACAATTAAAATTTTTTTTAAATAAAAAAAAATGTTGCATCATTAAACATTTTTTGAAAATATACAAAAACATGTTTTCTGGATTGATTCGAAACTGAAATTGCGTCAGCTTGAAGCAAAGAAACATGTTATTATTTTTTAGTCATGGGAAACATTTTTTTTCTTGGTATTTATAACGTTCCAAAATCGCAAAAAAGATATGAAACCCTAACTTACGACAAATTTTTTTTTCGAAAAAGCAAAATAAAGAAAGGTTTCTTTGATTCAAGCTAAATAAATTTCAAGTTGGACATATTCAACTTTTTTTTAAATGTGTGCATGATTCAATAAAAAAAAAAACATGTTTTTGCACATTTTCAAACAAATGGTAACTGAGCAAATAATCTATTTTTAAATTTTCAATAAATGAGATAATTTTTTAACAAAATAGTTGAATTGTAGAATTAATAACATCAGTTTTTAACCAAAAATCAAATAGTTATACTTTCGTTTCAAAAAATTAATTTTTAATTGAAAAAACTGAATTTTCTCTCCAATTGTTGAATTTTGAAGCCTGAATGCAGAAGCTTCTACAATGCAGTTGATTTTTCAACACAAAAATATGAATTTTTAATCAAAAAGTTAATTTTTAACCAAACATTGAAATTTTCACTTAAAACCCTAGTTTTCAACAAACAAACAAAAAACTTAAACTAAAATTATGAATTTTTAACAAAGTAGTTCAAAATTCGACCATATAAAAGAATTCTCTACCAAACTGTCCAATTTTCGAGAGAAAATTCAAATTTTCTACAAAACAGTTGAATCTTTATTCCGAAAACACGAATTTTCAACAAGAGTTGAGTTTTCAAAAGAAAAAAAAAAGATTTTTTAGTCAATAATGGACAAAAATTGCAAATAGTTGAATTTTCAAAATAAAAAAGATCAACTTTGAACAAAAAATGTAATTGCTACATTTTCATTTCAAGAAACTAATTTTCAGATGAAAAAAAAACAAGTTTCTACAAAATTATTGAATTTTTGAGCCAAAAAAAGAACATTTTACAATACAGCTGAATTCAAAAATATAAGTTCTCAATACAAAAAATAATTTTCAATCAAAAATTGCAATTCTTAGTATTAAAAAAATGAATTTTTAACAAAGTAGTTTGATTTTCAATAAGAAAGACAGCTTTTCAAGCAAATAAATATATTTCCACCAAATTAGTTAAATTTTTAACCAATTCTCGGCCAAAAATATAAGTTTTGAACGAAATTCATGAACTTGCAAACAAACAGTTGAATTTCCGACTAAAAAAAGATCCATTTTTAAACACAAATGGAACAGTTTAATTGGGAAATCAAAAAAATTAATTTTCAATGAAAAAAAAAAAGTTTCAACGATAGTTCAATTTTCAAGCAAAGATTTAAAAAAATTAAAAATTGCTCAAGTTAGAACATTTAAAATTGCAGTTGATGAATTTGGAATATTCCAATTTTATATTGGATAATAACTTCTGTCTCCAGTTTTCACATCTTCAACTTGCTTTAAAGTGTTTCATCTTCAAATTTTTTAAAGAGTATTTATTTTTAATGGTCAGCACTTGAAACGTATACCTTATTCATTCATAAATAATTTATTTAAGTTTGCTTTAATTATTATTCAATAATGGTTACAATTTCAAATATCGTATATTTAAAGAAAAAAGGGGAAAAAGGGCAAGTTTTTTGAGAATAGGGGGGAAAAAGGGGAATTTCAAGAAAAAAGGGGAAACTAAGAAAAAAAGGGGAAGACTGTGCACCTTGAAATTATTAGTAAAGATCAGTAGTCACCTTAGTTGCAAAAGCCAACCACTTATTCTTCTCTTGTTCACGTTCTTCTTCGAGTTCTTTAAATCGCTGTAGCTTTTTTTGCTTCTTTTTCTTAAGATATTCTCGCTGTTTATTGGGATCAGATCCTGCAACTGCTGCTGCTGCAACTTGCATTTTTCTAAAAAAAATAATAAAAGATTACCCATTAAGCATGATACAGATGTGCTTCAGAAATCAGATGGACTCTTAAAATCTAAAGTTACGGACCCGAACTCTTTAAATTCTTGAGATTCTGGGTTCAGATGCTCTACATTTTTAAGGGTTAAGGTCTGGACACAGCCCTTTAACAAATTAAAGGGTTCAACAAAAGGGTTGAGTTTTCAAGCTAAAAATTTGTAACAAAAAGGCTAATTTTTATTTAAGAAAGATTAATTTTCAACCTAAGAGATGAATTTGTTACAAAACTGTTCAATTTTCAACCCAAAACGATGAATTTTAAACCAAGAAGGTTAATTTTTTACCAAAAAGATGAATTTCCAACCAAGAAGATTAATTTTCAAACAAACAGTTGCCTTTTAAACCAGAACAGATGAATTTTCGAACAAAAAAGAGAAATTTGCAACTAAAAAAGATTTTTCAGTCAATAAAGAAAAAAAATTCAACCAAATTGTGGAATTTTCAAGATAAGAAAGCGATTTTTTTTTTGCGAAACAGTTAAACTTTCAACCTGAAGATAAGAATTTTCAACGAAAAACAAGAATTTTCAACCAAGAGATAAATTTTCAACCAAAAGAAATGAATTCTGAACCATAAATATAATAGTAGACTTTCCAATGAAAAAGAATTAACTTTCAACCAAAAAGGACGACCTTTTTTCAAAGGATTAATTTTCAATCCAAAAGGACGCATTTTCTATCCTAAAAGATGAATGTTCAACAAAACAATTGAATTTTCGAGCAGAAAAGATTCATTCTTACCGAAAAATGTAAATTTTTGATATTTAAAGCAAAAAATATTTAAATTTTCACTCAAAGACAAGTTGAGTTCGACCAAAAAAAGACGAATTTTAAACAAAAGCAGATTAATTTTCAACGAAACAATCTCATTTTCGAACAAAAAATATTAAATCTGTACCAAGAGGTCAATTGTCAAACCAAAGAGACGAAATTTGAATAAAATATTTTAATTTTCAACCAACAAAGATTTTTCAGGCAAGAACAAAAAATTTAACCACATTTTTGAACTGTTGAGCAGAAAGAATTTTCGAATAAAACACTTGTATTTTCAACAAAGTTAATTTTTAACGAAATAGTTAAATTTTAAACCATAAGATGAAAAATGTTAACCAGAAAGATGAATTCTTATCCAAAAATATAATAGCAGACGTTTCAACCAAAAAGAATGAACTTTCAGCGAAAACTAGACAGATTTTCTTATTGGGTTCTATTAATACAGTTTGCATTTAATCGAAAAAAAAGGAAAAGTTCCTTGAAAACAGAGGAATTCTTTTTAAAAAAAGGGGAGGGGAATGTTTGAAATCCGAATTCAATCCTACTAAAAGCGGGGGTTTTCAGTAGGGATTGAACCTTTTAGGCTGGGCCCGAGGTTAAACGATTCCTTAATGGTCCGGTCCCTTTAATTTCTTAAGGGCCTGAGTCAGAAACCGGACCCTTTAAATTCTCTGGGGTCCGGACCCGGACCTGATACATATTTGAGGGTCCAAGTTTGAGTCCGGGTCCTTCCAGTTCTTGAGGGCTCTGATTGGGACCCTATAAAATTTTAAGGGCCCAAGTCCGGACCCGCAACCTTTAAATTCTTAAGGGTCCAGGTCCGGGCCGGAACCCTGCTGGACCATTTAGATCCTTGGGCACTTTAAAATGATCCCAGCCACTCACTTGGATTTTTGATCAGCCCAATCAGATGCAGGTCTTTTAGCTATAGATTTCAGTTGACTGAGCATTGTAACATCTGTATTTTTGTACTCATTAAACGTGACATTTACTACTCCATCCTCGCTTATTGCATCGATAGTAGCCTCATAATACCTGAAATAATGAAATGAAAAATTTATTTTCTGGAAAAACTATAATTTCCTATTCTGATATACAAAAAGTGGTCAGAAAAGGACATATAATATTTTAAATGCAGACCTCGGACTCACTTTAGAGATGGAAAATACAATAAATAGTGTCATAAATCTTAAAAAAGTGTCACGACAGTGTAATAAAATTTGTCAAGACTTGAAAATAAACTTTAATGTTTGGTAAAAATGTTATTCTTTAAATTCTTTCTCCTTTTTCTAATTTTCCACTTAAATTCCAACTGAATTAATGGAACCCAATGGTTTAGCAAAACTGTTAAGAATTCATCTGTTTTGGTTCAAAATTGAATTATGTTGTTGAAAATTTAACAATTTTGTTAAAAAGTCATAGGGGCAATCCATCAATTACATAACGCATTTTTTTGGTTTGAAATTTCAACAATTTCATCGCATATTTTTTTCTTTCTTGACTACCAATATTTTTAAATTGAAAATTTAACTATTTTGTCAAACGTTCATCTTTTTGGTTGAATATTTCATCTCTATCTGCAGAAATATTACATTTTTTGGTTAAGAATGTAACTGTTTGGTTTCAACTTCATCTGTTCCCATTGAAAATTAAATTTTTTGTTAAAAATGCAACAATTTAGTAAAAAATTTAACTATTTGGTTTAAAATTTATTTTTATTGTTGAAAATTCGTCCTTGTTGGTTAAATTCAACAGTGTTTTATTTTAAATTAAGATCTTTTTTTATGAAATATCACTCAAAGAAAATTCGTCTTTTTGGCTTAAAAATCCAACAGTTAGATATAAAGTTCAATTATTTGGTACAAAATTAAACAATTTTGTAGAAAATTCATTTTTTTATTGAAAATTAATTATCCGTAATGAAAATTGATCTACTCTTATTTTGTGATTAAAAATAGATCTTTCGTTTACAAATTCTATTTGGTTTAAAAATGTTCGAAATGAAAATAATATAATCTATAAATTAATCGAATAAAACCTGGACTAAAGTCACATTCGCTGCTCAAACTATTTAGTTGGAAATTTATGTAATTTTATTAAAATTCATATTTTTTTGTAGAAAATTAATTTGCTTGGTTGATAATGCAACTATCTGGTCAAAAAGTTTGTATTTTGTTGAGAATTAATCTTTTTGTGTAAAAAAGTTATCTTCTTGGTTGAAAATTCAAATGTTTAGTCAAAAATGAATGCATTTTGTTGAGAATTCATCTTTTTGGGTAGAAAAGTAATTTTCGTGGTTTAAATTCATTGTTTTGGTTGAGAATTTAACTACTATTTCGTTGAACATTTAACTGTTTTGTTGAAGGCTCAAGTTTTTCGCTTAAAATTCAACAATTTTTTAATGAAATTTTGTCTTTATTAACAGAAAAATCTTTCTTGGTTGAAAATTCAACTATTTGTTGAAAAATATATGTAATTTGTTGAAAATTCTTTTTTTCTGATAGAAAATTAATCTTCTTGGTTTTAAATTCAATTACTTGGTCAAAAATCTATGGATTTTGTTAAGAATTTATCTTTTTGGTTAGGACGTTAATCTTCTTCTTTCAACATTCATTTTTTTGGTTGAAAATTGAAATATTTGATTGAACATTCAACTGTTTTGTTGAAAGCTGATGTTTTAGACTTCATAATTCAAAATTTTTGATGATTTTTTTTTCTTCATGGATTGAAAAATTTTTCTTGATTAAAAATTCGTTTACTTGGTCAAAAATGTACGTATTTTGCTGAGAATTCATCTTTTTGGGTGGAAAATTAATCTTCTTGGTTGAAAATTCATTTTTTGTTTAAAAATTTAACTATTTGGTTAAACATTCAACTGTCTTGTTGAAAACTCATGTCAATATTCACTAGCCTCGATAATTCAACATTTTTGATGAAATTTTGTTCTTTATGGATTGAAAAATCTTTCTTCATTAAAATTTCAACTATTGGGTTTTAAATGTATGTTTTGTTGAAAATTCTTCTTTTCTGGTAGAAAATTAATCTGCTTAGTTCCAAACTTAACCATTTGGTAAAAAATGTATATATTTTACTGATAATTGATCTGTTTGGGCAGAAAATTAATCTTCTTGGTTTTAAATTTAAATATTTAGTTAGAAATGTATGTATTTTGTTGAAAGTTTATCTTTTTTGGTAGACAATTATTCTTCCTGGTTGAAAATTCATCTTTTTGTTTGAAAAGAGTGTCTTTAGTGTCATCAGTTTAAAATGGTGTCAATAGTGTGGTGGTTCCGAGGTCTGTAAGTGCGTTAATAATGAAAAAAACTTACTTTCCGTCTTCGCTCCAGGGTGCCATACATAAATCTCCCACCTTCCATTTATTAGCTAATACTGCCAGTAGAACGGGATCTTGAACATCTGTTCCATCACTTTGTCTTTTTTCTTGTTGTTGTGACTTGATAAGATCGTGCGTTAATTCTATTACTTCTTCTAAGTCAATTTTTAATTTCAGTAACTCTTTATTCGCTGGGTCAGTTGTAAGAGCAGCTTCAACCTGACAAATGTGACATTTTAATATCGCTCTAACAGATTATAAAGAAAAGATTTTCACAAATGTTTACGCAAAAAATACACCAACAAAACTGAATCCTTAACTAGTAAACTATAAGACTGTAATTTCCTTAACTTATCATTTTAATGCAATATTTAATTTTGCCAAACAGGAGAAAGTAAGGCCATAAACTATTACGTTTGATACATTTATTTTTAGAGGGTCCCTAACCTATAATATGTTTCCAAATTATCTTTATTAATCTGCAGTTTTACTTCAAAAACAATAATATTATAATAATGACTCTTACTTGTTGAAGCTGCAGTTTGTAGTTCTGCAGGTCATCCATAGCGAAATAATATTTCAATGATGATCTACTGATTTCAAGGCTTAAAATCCACAAAATGAGAGAGAAAACGTTATTATTATTAATGTATAACACTACTGCAAGAAGCCCAAAATACTTTTGTCTAACTAATAGTTTTTATTAACTCTATTCACCAAAAAACAATTTTGCTATTCTTCAATGCCTTTCTCCATTATAAGTACTGTTACTATAATATTTTACACCTTGAATATTATATTATACTAATATTAAAAGCCAAAATTGCCAAAATCTAAACACTGCTGCTAGCTGTAGTTCATGTCGTTCATGTTATTATCTGAATCTGACCATCACCATAGACCATAGACCATGGAAATAAATAGTGAAGTGATAGTTGAGGCAAGAACACTACAAACTGGAAGGACTGCTTATGATGTGATCCGGAGTAGACAGTCAATGCGCATGCGCGTAGTACAATAATGCGTCCATAATACTAATGGTGGACTCCCATGCCAGATGAAAGCATTGGATGAAAGCTAGAGTTGTAAAGTTTCATGAAATTTCGAATAAATGAAAAGTTTCATGAAACTTTGGAAACGTTTCGAAGTATCCAAAGTTTCAAATATTAGGGCGAGAAAATTCAAAATATGAAAAAATACTGTTCAGCAAATCGTTTTAACTAATTCAAATAAATGAATCACGTGTTAATTTTTAATAACGTGTAATTTTTTTAATATCCCATTTTAAAAATTTGAAAATTGATTCCAATAAAATGAAAATAACTTTCGTGTTTAGTACATATTTAATTTTCAGAATGTTTCATTTTTAAAACGATTTTATTAAAAATGTAGAAACTTCAAATGGAAATAAATAAAATAAAATTCATCTGCTATTTCATTAAACTAACAGGCTTGTTTTTATAAATTGTTTCCTTTCAAAAACATGTTTTAAATTTTATCAGTGCTATATCTCTCATTATTTTAAATGAATATTCGATACAGAAATACATATTTGCATAATAATGTTGAAATCTAGTTTGAACGTTTGGTTCCGTTAACCGTGTTAAATGACCTAACCTCAACTTGACATGAGTGCGCAAGCGCATCCGTATTTGTGAAACTTTCAAACGTTTCAGAAACTTTGGTCCCATGAAACGCTTCATTGTTTTATGAAACTTTCAATGTTTCAGTGAAACGTTTAATGGATTCACAACCTTAATGAAAGCAGAAACTAATGAGAGTGAAAGAGATAAATAGATCTATCCGTCTCTTTCACTCTCATGACTTTCTGCATTCATCCACTGCTTTCATTTGCCATGGGGGTCCGCCATAAGGGTGGCGTCAATTCACTAGACATTTCAGCCAATTACAGTGTTTGTGTGAAATACTGGGAGAATATCATTGGTTGAAATGTCTAGTGATTTGAAGTTTTTCGTTTTGAACCAAGATTGACGCTGCGATAGGACGCCACCCATTTCCAGGAGTATTATGAGCTAATAATTTTACTGCACGCATGCGTATTCGACCGTGTACGGTTATGGCTGCGTCAAACTAATCCCCAATTTCAGAAATGATAAACTTGCAAATCATACCTTCGTCAAATGAAGTATCGTATGCACCAAGGAGTGGAATATCTTTTTATACTCGCGTGTTGCAAAACTGACGCTCGAATAAAAAGATCGTTTCACTCCTAGGTAAATAATATACTGTTATTGTCTGCTATCGCGAATACAGGGTATTCCATTAGGATTTTTTCACTTCATCCACCAGCTAACTTCACTTCGTTGTGTGCTGAGGGGAAAACAATGGACCAAATGCATGGGACAAAACTTTATTTTTGTGATATCTTTGTAATAAATAATAATTATCATAATTTTATCATTTCACTGGATATTAGATATTAGAAGATATTAGCAGAATAGGGCAAAAATGGACCAAATTCCATGCATTTGGTCCATGGTTTCCCCCTCAGTACTCAACGAGATGAAGTTAGCTGGCGGTTGAAGTGAAAATACCAAATTGCTGTTCTTCTAAAAATTATTATTAAAGAATTCAAAAAAACGTGAAAACATATCATTTATTGGATTTATTCTCAGAAAAGAGGAAGATCCTTCTTTTAGTTACGCGCTATTTTGAAGTAATGGAAAAGTATATTATCCTTGAAAAAATCAACAAGAAGCTATTTGTGCTGTTTTACAATTAAAGAATAATTTTAAAATGTTTAATAAATACTATTAAATCTTGAAGTGTAATTTGAAGCTATGGTATGTGGAAAAAATTTAATTTTCTAGACTGTGAATTATTTTTATAACGAGAAAGTAGAAAAATATTAGACACATACATTTTTTGGCTTTTTGATATTTGTTCTCCTTTTGAAGCTCTAAATAATCTCTACCATACAGCTTTTTAAAAGATTTTTCTGAATAATTTACTCCATCATTAGTTCAAATTAGCACGAAGCTAAATAAAGTCTCTTTCCGAAAATAAATTCAGTAACCAATAATGTTCAATCATATTTTGTTTCAAGAGTTACTTAATGATGATTTTTATAATTACAATAATGGATTTTGCATACCCAGTATTCGCGATAGCATACGATAAGTGAATCTTTTCTGAACAGATAGTAACTGTGAAATAATCTAATTATAGGTTACTTTACAATCACTACCTATTCAAAAAATAAGTACTTTTCACCTGCTATCAAGAATACTGGGTTGTCATCATTATCAATGATTTAAAAGAATATATGATAAAATATCGGTTTTGTTGGACTATTCTCGGAAGGAGTAAAAATCTCTTTTTTGGTAACGTGCTATTCTAAAGTTAAAACGAAATAAATTATTCAAAAAAATCGGCGGAGAAGATGTTTTCGGCAAAGTTATTAACTTACAAAGTTTCCAAAAGTAACAAATGTGAAATAAAGATAGCAGATAGTTTGAAAAACCCAATAGTTCGCGTGTCAGGTGGCGCTGTTGTCAAGGTATGAGAGGTACCCTACAGGCGTATAATTCATTTTGCCATAACTTTAAAATAGCACGTAACTAAAAAAAGGATCTTTCCACTTTCTGAGGAAAAATATAACAAGTGACAATCTACCTTATTTTACTTAAAAATTGCATTATACATAATTTTCATAAGGACAACAATACATTTTTTATACCCAGTATTGGAAATAGCAGAAGCTAAAGCAGACAATAAGTCATTGTTTTCTGATTTAAAATGATTATGAAGTAGCCTGATTGGTTATTTCACAATCACTATTTGCTCAGACAAAATTAAGTTATCGTTTGCTATCGAAAATACTGGGTATGCAAAATGCATTACTGTTATCATAAAAATCATCATTGATGGATTTTAAAACTAAATTATGATAGAAAATTGGTTGCTGAATTTATTATCGGAAAGATCCTTTACTTAGTAACATGCTATTTTGAAGTAATGACGAAGTAATTATTCTGAAAATTTATCTAAAACGCTGTTTGGTAGAGTTTATTGATTTTTAGAACGAGAAACTAACGACAAATACTGGACTTACTTTTTTTGAGTTTTTGGTATTTGTTTACATTTCGAAGTTTTAGGGAATCTCTACCAAAAAGCTTTTTAGACGATTTTTAAATATAATTCGTCATCACTTTAAAACAGCACGTAACTGAATAAAGGATATTTCCTGTTTCCGATAATAATCAGGCATTTTCACTTTATAGTCACCTAACTTCACTTCATTAACTGCTGAGGGGAAAACAATGAATCAAACGCATGATGAGATTCAGTCCGTTTTTGCCATACTTTGCTAATATCATCGTGAAAACTAATTTTTCCTATAAAAGTGTAAGGAAAAAATAGTTTTTATTTTTCAAGAACTATTTAGTGAAATAATATTGCAATAATATTACAAAAATAAAGTTTTGCCCCATGCATGTGGTTCATTGTTTTCATCGACATATAGAAATGGACCGATAACGCTGTGGGGAGAACGGAAATGGGCTTTAGAGAAAGAGAGAAAACGTTTGAGAGGTAGATCTGCCTTTTTCTATTCCAAGACTGTCTTATATGCACGGTCCTATATGCTTTTTCGAGCTCCACTCATAGAAAACGCACTTCACCAATGATCTTTATCTAGAAAGAGACAGTTCCACCTCGCAAATGTTTCTTCTCTCCCTAAAGCTCATTTCAGTGCTCCCCACAGCGTTATCGGTCCATTTCTATATGTCGATGATTGTTTTCCCCTCAGCACTCAACGAAGTGAAGTTAGCTGGTGGTTAAAGTGAAAATACCTAATTCCAGGGGCATGACACGATTATTATGATTATAGTGCCAAATTTGACTCAACGGGGAAAATGCGAAACTACAGCGCTGACCGCCTGTCGCTTAATTATCTTGTTTAAATTTAAATGAAATATGAAGGTGCAGTCCCATGTTGGCAGAAAACGTCGGCGTAAAGCAGAAACTCATAAGAGTGAACGAGACGGACAGATCTATTTGTCCCTTTTACTCTCATTAGTTTCTGCTTTACGCCGACGTTTTCTGCCCACGTGGGACTGCACCTT
>CAKNXH010056048.1:0-19292 GCA_932178445.1 Andricus quercusramuli | reverse complement strand
TATTATATTATATTATATTATATTATATTATATTATATTATATTATAGATGACTCATCACCTAGCAGCCTGCATATCTAGACTCCGTCTTAATATCCAGACTCCGTTCTAATCGTACGGAAAAAAGTGAGTTAGAAACCCCCCTACCTATCTACTACAGTGATTCGTCAATTGATTCGGACAAATTCGGACAAATTCGGACAAATTTTATAAACAATTAGCCATATCTGGAATTTATGATGAAATAAATAAAGTTTTTTCTACTGAATACGACAAAAATTATAGAAAAATATCACTCACTTATCAGATTTAGTCATTTAATTAACAAATGCACTGTTTAGCTATTTTCAGAGGTAGAAACTTGATTCTTTCAACGTAATCAAGTGTAAATGACTAATTTTTAAAATTTTAGGGAGTTTATATAACAACAAACAATTTCAATTGTTAACTTCCGCGTAGCAGGGGCTGAAGTAATACTGAAACTATCACTCAAAGCGGGAAGCCTTCCTGCAACCTGGACACAGCGAATATGCGTTTCTTGTTCCGTTGGGGATTTCTTTAATTCAAGGCAAATAATTTTCAGGGTGTAAAATTATTTCATTGGATTTCAAGAAAGCTTTGCAGTTTATAAACTTTTCTTTTCATTTATCCATTTTTGTTATGTGATATAACCATTAGTATTCAAGTAAATGCTGCATTAAAATAAAAAAAAATATATATATATATATATATATAATATATATATGGTATATATACAATATTATATTATTATGTTATTTGTATATTTATCATTATATTATTATTATATTATATATATATATTAATTTTGAATAAACTCATCTAAGTCTGAATTGTCAATGAAAAAATTGGGTTAATATGGCGGAATCGAAACCTGAATAGTCTCTTAAGGTTCATGCATGCTCAAACGCGAACGCGAACGTTAACGCGACGCACTTTGAAATGCATTTTTGAGTTATACTGCGCACCAGCAAAACTCGTCGTGGTCCACTGTGCAGGAATGGATTTTCGCGGAAGGATGAAGCTGTAGGTCGCAATTCTCAACCGATTCACGTTTTTTATTCTTTAATTACTCAGTATAAAATTCCTAACAAACGTAAGATTGCTGATTTTTTATTTTGTTTATTTGAAAAATATAATATTAATAAAGATATCAGAAAAATGGCAAAATCGAAGTATTATATTTTTAATGGATTGAAAACAATGCAAGGGGATTATACTTAGTAATTAAAAAAAAGTGAATCGGTTGAGAATTGCGAGATGCTTAATCCTTCCGCGAACATCCATTCCTGAACCACTGCGAATCACGGCAATGGAATGAGACGGAAGGTGGTGGGCGTTTGAATATTTATAATATAAATAATTTAATACTATTTGATTCTGCTTTATTATTTCATGAAGATTTTAATGAACAAATATTCATGTTTAACATTTCTAAGTGTGAATAAATGATTTTTTCGGAAAAATTTCTTAAAATTGTCATATCAGAGAGCTAATGCATACCTAACAAACAATTTATAATTGTATTACAAATCATTTTTGGATTTTCCAAAATCACCGAATTGTTGAATGAAAATGGAGGATTATTTGAATCGAAGTTGATTTTCTTTCAAGCAATTTGCAAATGTGTATTTACTTTTATTAGAAATATCTGGATTGTTTTTTTCATTTTATTTTCCAAAGGAACTGATCAAGAAATTTGATGTAATACTTGCTCGCAAATATTTCTTTATACTGAGTGATTATTAAATTTATATATTTTTTTATTCTTCTTATTATTCTTCGAAAATGAAGCATTTTTAATTTTTAAAGTCTCATTACGTATATTAAGTTTATTAGTATTTGTTTCATGTGCAATTTGACGTTGTCTCTTTTCGTCAAATCCACACGTTTTGATAACACCCTTGAGTAAAAATAAAGATTAGGAATGTGTATGTAGTATCGTTTAGGTTTTGTTGAAGGCGAAAAAAAGGTGGTGAAAAAATTACTAAACGCTAACAATCCGTATGAAATCATTCTCATCCAGTTATTTCTTTATAAGAAATTTAATTCATTTTTAAGCTTCTGTGCTTCACTGAAAGGCATTTCTGGATAGTTGCTTTAGCCATTGCAGGCATTTTTGAATAAATTTGAATATTTTATATAAAACGCCATTTTTAAAGAGACAACAACAATTTTCATTTTGGTTTTTGAATGGAGAAATACTAATTTTTTTGTTTCAAAAACCAAACGTAAAATGCGGACTTTATTTGTCTTTCATTGGAAAAAAGAAACGTTGAAATCGGTTTTTAATTGTCATGTGAAAATCAATTTGTTCATGGGCATTGTCTTTGCCCCAATGTGGAGGCGTACGGTACAGGATAGGCGATACGCTTGTTCAGTGAGAACCAAATTATTGCTCAGTACAGTTCATGTCGTGACGCAAACGCTAACGCCCGCACGCATTCAGTTTTGCGTTCGAGCATGCATGAACCTTTAGACACACCTACATAAGTTACAATTTGGGAGTTTCGGGACGATATCCTTCGGAATTCACATCTATTCCAGTTCCGTATAATGTATCGCAAGAACGCAGGGGAAGCAATATAAATTATGCACCCCACGTTCGGCGCAAGTGGGGTTGCTAGAGTTTCGCGACCCTCGCACGCTAAACTAAACTAAACGGATATTATAGTATCGTCGTACGTTAATGTTTAACGTATTATGAGATATTACCTTCCGTATGTTTTTCATTACACGAACCCTCGTCATGAATACCATCTCGATCGTTTCGATAATTCCAATAGGGATAAAAGGTGAATTCAGAGGAAAGACATATATAATGAGAAATGGAATAATGACAATAAGGGAACGTCCATTAATTGCGTAAAGATTATTTTCAAAATTTTAGACCCCCCCCCCCCACTATTGTAAGGATACGTAAGATTTTTGTGACCCACCCCCTCCATTCTTATTTTATATTTTATATTTTTACTCAACATATCAATTATTTTAGCTGTAACTGAGGTACCAAAGGATATCAAATATTTCCAGTATTTTGGAAGGATTTCAAGGAAGTTTAATGTATCACAATGGACTAAAGAGTGTTTAAAAGAATGACCAAAATTTGTACGGAAATTGACGGATTTTCCCAAGATTCTTGAAATTTCATGAGTTTTGAAGGGATTTTACAAGATTTTAAGGTACTTCAAGGGGTTGAATCGAATTTCGAGAGACGGCAAAATATTTTCACGAATGTTGAAGAATGTCAGATCAAAGGATTTCAATTGGATTTCGAAGATTTGTAGGAATTGAATAAGATTTTACGGGATTTCAGAAGATTTCAAAGGTTTTTAAATGATTTTAACAGATTCTAAGAGATTTAAAGCGTTTTCAATGGTTTCACGGATTTTTAAGATTTCAATGAATTTTAAAAAGATTTTAAGGATTTCAAGGAATCTCGTATTATTTCGAAACATTTTACGGACTTTTTAACCACTGATATACCAAAAACAATACTATGATAATAACCAATTACATTTTGAAATGCACATATACATTTTAAGACGTTCGATTTGAACCACCCCTAAAAAATATCTGAATAAAAGTAAAGCTTTCAGCATAGTGATCTAAAACCAAATTTTCCTTTTTTTAATATTTTTAAACCTTTGATAACAAAAAACGACACTCCAACCTAGCAAATTTCATTCGTAATAAACGCAAATACATGTCTAAACCCTTAAATTTGAGCAATTTTCGAACACAATCGATCTGAAAGTAAAGATTCCCCAGCATAATTTGTGTAAAAAATGAAATATCCTAATTTTCCTAATTTTGTACACACTGATAACGAAAAAGCAAAATTCTATAGTGTAGCAAATTTTATTTTATAAGTCATAAGACACATCTACATTTGAAGACATTCAATTGAAACTGTCCCTTAAAAATTTCGAAATAAAAGTGAAGTTTTTAGCAAAGTGGTCTAAAACACAACATTTTATCATTTTTTGAATATTTTTTAACACTGATAACAAAAAAAATGATAATTTAACATAGCAAATTTTATATTCTTATACACATTCACATGCTAAAACCTTCAATTTGAGTCATCATCGATGACAATCGGATAATTTTTAGGGTATGTTAACCTTTGTACACTGTCAGAATTTTTCGTTAAATTCCGACAGATTTAAGTTATTGGCGTTATTGAAAACGAAATAAGGTCGGTGAAAACGAAATTAAGTGACTTTTACAGTTAATATCCTAAATTTTGATTGATATTCAGAAACGGTATCTGAAAATTAAAAATAGTTTCCTAAAATTCCCAAATGACGCTTTCCACATCAGAAATATCAATCCTGGCAGCCAGGTCATCGATTTCAATGAAACTTGTTGTTCCCGTAGTTCTTCATAAGTCATGTTTTTCAGCCGAAGGATTTTCAAAAATTTTGAAAATTCAGACTGCTACGCCATTTTGAAATGTGAGGTCGATTTTCTTTTGAATTGTAATATTTCCGACACTTTTTTCGGATTTGAATGAAACTTATAGGCATTTTGTAAAACAAAAATCTGCTTTATACAAAATATAAAAGAAAGAAAAATTTCAAAATGTTCACAAAAAAACTCAAAAAAATTGTTTGATTCAATTTTTGACAAATTTTGACATTTTTTGTTTCATATTTTTTTCTAGAATCATCAGGTTCACGAGTTATGAATATTTAAAGAGCGACATTCCAGTCGAATACTTGTGCCACGCAGCAGTTAGGCGGGCAGCAGGCATTGGCATTACACAATGTACCGATGCAACGCTGCAATCTCGAGCATCCCTGTTTACTATTTTTTTTTCTCGCTTGGAATTCTTTTGTTTAGGAGCAGATTTTTGTATCTGAAATATTTTTGATTTAGTATCAGCCGCAGCAGAATATATTTTGCAACGGATTTGATGGTTATTGATCGGTATGAAGGAATGAAGTCCTCTTGTACCACGGCTATCTTGTTGTACGATTGGACCATCAGCGATATGCGGAAAGTAAAATTCATTTTTTGTGCCAAAAGCAAATATGAGAACCATGCCACATTCCTTCGCGATCGTTTTTTGATAGCTCCCACAATTGATAGTACGAGAGAATTTCCTTCCTTCATACGAATCAATAACCATCAAATCCGTTGAAAAATATATCCTGCGGCTTCTGATATAAAATCAAAAATGTTTCAGATACGAAAACCTGCTCCTAAGCAAAAGAATTCTAAGCGAGAACAAAAAATTAAGTTAACGGGAATGCCCGAAACTGCGGCGTTGCAACGGTGCATTGTGATTGTGTAATGCCAATGCCTGCTAACCGCAAAGCTGCTGCGTGGCACAAGCATTCGCCTGGAAAGTGGCTCTTTAAATATTCGTAACTCGCGAACCAGATGTGTGTCCATCAAGTTTTTTTTTTTTAAGGAAGATAAAAGAACAAGGAATATTATTCTAGAAAAAAATATAAAATAAAAAATGTCGAAATTTGTCAAAAATTGAATCCAAAAATTTGTTTAAGTTTTTTCTGGTGAAAATTATATTTTTATTATATTTTATATAGAATAGCATCTTGTTGTATAAGATGCCTATAAGTTTCATGGTAATCCGAAAAAAAGTGACGGAAATATTACAATATAAAGAAAAATCGACCTCAAATTTCAAAATGGCGTAGCTCCCAGAATTCTCATAATTTTTGAAAATGCTCTGGCCAAAAAACATTGCCCATAAAGTGCTACAAGAACACCAAGTTTCATTGAAATCGATGGGATGGCTGCCAGGATTGATATTTCTGACGTGGAAAGCGTCAATTGTGGTAACAGAAATATAAGTTATCGTGACGGGAAAAAGTGTGCAGTTGCTACTGCGCACTACTTACTTCTCGGGCTTATGCTGTTGTCAGAAAATGTTCTCTGTGCCAACTGTCACCTACCAGTTTTTCTGTTAGACTTATTGTAACATATGGATACATATAAATTTATTAACATATATTGACACTTCAACTTCACTCAGAGTGTTTTACTAATATTTATATTGTCTTAAACTTCCGGTTCTGTTTAGTAATATTCAGAAACGGTAGCTGCATGAAGTTTTAGTCGCGCAAATTATGAAAATTCCAACAGTAATTTCTAAAAGTGTACAATAAACGTCGTCCGTTTTAATACATATATATAGTTGAATAATATGTGTACTTATATAAGTATTTGCACTAAGAAATAGAGATTTATTGCAAACTTCACTGAAATATTACGCAAAATATTGTCAAAACATCTCTGGAAATACCGATTACCGCAATTCACGAAAATTCACCTTTTTCTTAGTATGCCAGAAAGGCGAATAGCCCATCGGACAGTACTACAAATTCCTTAGAATATAACCTTGTATATAGAATCCAAAGGGTTCAAAGGAATTTTCACATAATTTAAAAAAATTTAAGGGATTTACGAAATTTTCAAAAGAATTCACGCGGGAATACATAGGATGTCAGGAGATTTTAACTGGATTTCGAAGATTTGAAGGATTTTTATAAGATTTCAAAGAATTTGCGAAGATTTTAACGGGTTTTAAGAGATTTAATGCGGTTTTGAGGATATCAAAGGATTTTAAAAGATTCTAAGATATATCCACGGATTCTGAAGGATTTCGTTAGATTTCAAAAGATAAATAATAAATAAAGGAATTTCACGGAGGTTCTCAGAGATTTTAAAGGATTTCCACGAATTTTAAAGGATCATAAGGGTTCTTTATGGGATTTTGCAGATTTTCAAGCACTTTCAAGAATTTTATAAGAATTCGCAGAATGTCAAAAAATGGAAAGGGATTTCCACAGTTCTTAAAATATTCCCTGGGAGCTCAATCGTTTTTAAGGGATTTCAAGAGATTATGTGGAATTCAGAAAATTTAAAAACATTTTCACCTGATTTAAAAAATCTAAGAAGGGATTTCGAAAATTTCACAAAGAGTTCACATGATTTCGAAGGGTTGCAAAGATTCTTAATGATTCCACGAGATTCTATGACAGGTGTAAATGAAACATTACATAATAAGAAGTGAATAAAACAAATAGTGATATAAAGTGTATAATAGAATATAAAAGGTAATTTTAACAGCAAAAACTGGTTTCAATTAGCATATATTAAAAAGCATAATTTAGAAAGGAGACAGTTACGTAAAAAATTATTTTGACTCCCCCCCCTCCAAAATAAGAATTTGTAAGATTTTCAAGACCCTCTCCCCCAAAAAAATCCTTACGTAATTAATGGGCGCTCCCTTACAATAATTATATTTAAATGTAACATAAACTTGTTAGTACTTATTATTTATAAGACATCATCTGAATGTTAAATTTCAATCTTTTTGTGGTTTTTTTTCGAAAGATTAAAAAGATATCTAAACTGATGAATGACTGATACAAAAATGTATCTATTCTAATATTAATGGTTCCTCTTGATAACTAAAATGTTGATTAGTTTTACAGAACACACATGTGGTTGTAAAATTATGTGGTTCCGATTGTATTCGTTCTGACGACCATTTCCGGAGAAAAATGTGATCCTGAGATATTTTACACACATATATCGGAAATTTTTAAATCCCGGGAAGCTAGTAAAGTGATTTACCGTCGGGCAGTTGCGGCCGAACGTGATCTGAGACGAGAAAGAATAATCTGAGGTTCCGAGGGGTGAACGGGAAATGCTGAGATGCAGGAAGTGGGAAAGTCAAGGGACTTGACGAAACAAAAAGGGAGAGAAGTCAAGAAGAGTTGTGAGAAAAGACTAAAGAGATGCCCACAGAAACTTCACCACACCATTATAGACACCTGCCTAAACGAGTGATTTATATTGGCACAACAAACATATAGACAACCCGTGATCCGAGTTTGAACACTCAACTCCAATCAGTCTTTTTCTTTCTTAGGAAACAAAATTCATTGCAATTAATTTACTTTCAATTAGGATGAATTCACTTGAATTAACATTCATCGAATTCCGAGGAATCCTGGTAATTTTCCATTTTCTTGATTTCACTTGAACTCTCAAATTCAGTTGAATACGCTTGTATCATATTGTATTCCATTAAATTCTTCTTTGTTCCAAAACTTTAACATTGTGGTTCATTGAGTTTCAATGAATTGCACTGCATTTTATTCAATTTTCATGAACTGTTTTGATTTTCGTTAAATTACTGTATTACTGCGGCTTAAACTAATAATCCATAGAAGATTATGGTGCGTTCAAATTAGAAATGAGTCAAATTCCATGTGTGGAATTTTTTTTAAATTACTCGTGATTACTTCTTTTTATCTGTTCACGATTCAATAAAGCTAGGCAATATATCGGAAATACTTTCCAAGTTTTTTTAAACTAAAAAATAACAATTTTATGTTACTCTTTCCAAGTCAAAATTGGCGATTTTTGGGATGCGTTCACAGAAAAAACTGGGGTTTCTATTAGAACCAATTTTTGGTTCCAAAGGAGCTGCAACAAAAAGGAACCTCTCTTGCTGAAAAGGAACCCAAAATGATAAATGGTTTCTAAATGAACCCAAGTGTGGATTCAAATGGTTCTAATAGAGCCTTTTTCTCACTTCTGCCTTGACTCACTTCAAAGATTGCACAAGTTAATGATGCAGATTATGCTTTATAATTGGAATTAAATAATATTGCACTGGAAAAAATTTAATGAAGAAACTAAAATCATAGACATTAGTCATTCTTGAAAGGAAGATATTGCACATGAAATGTGACAGTTTTTAAGGTTATGTTGCAAATCCGAAGTTTTCCACTGCGCATGCCCAAAAAGCGCGGGACTATTCAAAATGATATAATATACACTTGCAATATTAGGTTAATATAAAATTTTTTCAAGAAGCTAGGTATTTCTATAATTCAATTTAATTTGTTTTACATAAGAATGAAAAAAATTTGTTAACATTTATCTGTATGACTGTTCATAGTATTTATTGATTTCAAATAGACCCGCGCTTCTCGGCACATGCGCAGTTGAAAACGTCGGCAAACGCCGATGGCCATCTATCGGATATGAACAAACTAAAAAGGAACCCTAAATAAGAGTTCCTTTAGAGCCTGAGTTCTAAATGATCCCAAGTTTCACTTGAGCCGCAGCATTACTGATCCCTCAGTTTTTTCTGTGTTCCTTTGACAAGAGTTTTTCTCGAAGGTGGTTGCTTCTTTCAAGGTGTTCCTTTCATGGGTCGATAAAGCTAAGTATTAGCTCTTGACAGTTTTTGATATCGCCTGTGAAATTCGAGTTATTGTACTTACGCCCTTTTGCCCTTATTCACTTGTATTTCATTATATACTGTTGAATTTCTTTGAACAAATTTGCATTTCTTTGAACTCTACTGATTTATCTCAAATTCCAATGAGTTCGCCTTGAATTCGAAAAAAATCAATTTGAATTTTGTTATCTTTATATCTTTGATTATATTCTATTCTATCGATGTCCGTGAATTTTAATTGAATTCTCTTGAATTCATTTCAATTCTGCTTCATTCCACTAAATATATTTAAATTTCATTCAGAATGGATGAATCCTATATCCAGTTATATTTTATTGAATGCTTTTGAATCTCCTTGAATTATAATGATTTCGATTGAATTCACTTTTCATTTAAGAAAATTCGATTGAACTTTGAAATTCCATATTATTCTATTCAATTTTATTGAATTCCAATGAATGCGTCATAAATTCAGTTTAATTCACTTGCATTCAATTGAATGCTCTCGAATTAAATTTAATTCAGTCGTATTACACATGACATCCGATTGTAATTCATTGAATTCCATAAAATTTTCTTCAAATTCGCCTACACTTTTGGCTTTATTCTTGTTTTACTATTTTTTAAATGTTTTTTATAATGGGCATTCAATTCATTATTTTTTGGTCTGACTAACGACTTTTTTGTTGACCAAACATTTTTCAGGCATCGAGGTACTCGGAAAATTTGCCAGGATTACTCGTTCGAAATATAAATGTCTCCGGAAGATAAAATGGCAATTAACATCAACTTGAGCAACGCGGCCATAAAGATACCTCTATCTTTGAAACCTTATCTTTAATTGTGTCAGTCTTCAGATCTGTGTCCTATAAGAGAGAAATGAAGTAAGAAATAGAGGGATATAATAATTATTACCCACTATATCGGAATAACTGTAAACATTCCATAATTTCATAGTTAATAAAATGCGCAGTTAATGATGATTAAAGATTCTGCAGATATGAATAATAAATATATTTAATTTATATTGCAAGATAGAAATGTACTGCACAGAAGTTGAAGATTCATTTGATTTCGGAATAAAAATATTTTACTACTGAAGTTGAAGAAGCTTAAAATCTTAGTACTTTTCTTAAGAATGGAGAACACCAAAGGAAAGTTTTAAGGATGTTCTAGGTGTATCGTCAAGTTACAAATGACTTTATCTATAACTTGATTCACAAAAATAACAAAAATAGGCCCATTGAGTGTTGCAAAAAAGAGAAATCTGAATGTTAATACGAAAAGTAGTTAAAGTCATAATTGTTTATTCAAATGTAGTTATTTGCATATTTGTATTTTTCTTCCGCTTTAGGCAGATAATAATTCTAATCGTCAAGTTGTTATTAAATATTAGTAAGAAAATTATTTTATTCGAATAAAGATAACTAAAAATAATGGTACTTTTTATTTCTGAATAAAATAATTTCCATAAAAAATGACAAAGAAAATTGTGAAGAACCTTTCAAGAAGTATAATGAGCTTTTGTGAATTAAGCTTAAATGAGAATTACGCTTTTGCCTAACGCAGGAGAAAACACACAAATATGCAAATAACTCTATTTTAATAAAAAATTTTGACCTCAAATGTTCGCCGATTATTTACGATTGGGTTTCTATTCAAAAATTTGTTACAATAATCAATACGCCTTTTTCATTTTTTTTTTAAATCAAGTTAAAGATCAAGTCATTTTGAACTTGAATGCGCACCTTAGGGTGGTCCAAAAAATTAGCTTTCGAATGGAGGGCATGCCCCCTCCCCGTTTTTTGAAGTTCCCGGAAAAAAATTGTATGCAAGTGTAAGTCAAATCGGTTAATATATTAAGACTCGAGACTGTTTTTTCTGAATCGTATTTAATACCTGAAATTAGCCCTGAAATAATACTTTTTTTTACAGTGAGGAAAGAATGCTTAGAATGTATGATTGAGACATTCGAAAAGATATAAAAAGTCATAGAAACACAAGAGCTTGCATGAGGAAATGCACGGACGTGATGAAAGCTAAAGAGGTATGCCAGGACAAAAAAGTGTGGCGAGAAATAATTGAATAAAAAGCATGATGAAAGATTGCCATTGGAGTGAATGATGTCTGAAACAAAAACCCTTGAATAGCAATGGGCCTGCGTGGAAAGCTTTACATTTACATGGTGTCTTTGTGAAGCTCTTCGCCTGGGTCGATTGCTAGAGAGATTGCTCAGTGACCTGGGTCGAAGCAACTTTGTGAAAAGAACGTTTTCTTTAAATAAGCAACACGGAAATTCTAGATTAATCTAAAAATCTACACCCCCCCCCCCCCCTTGTCCCGCCTCGTACACTGAGTTCCTTGATATCCGACAATATACAGAGGCTAGAACCGAGTGAGTCACGCTTATCCCGAAAGGGATTTAGCTTAATGGTACAATAATAAAATAACTCGTAAAATAATAAAAATGTACATTTTGATGGATGGAATTAATCATCATAATTTTGGTTTTTATTTCCAGTAGCGTTTTAGAAATACGAAATTGTTCAGTCTACCGTGGTAATTTTAAAATGGAAGTAATAATTTTTTAAACAAAATAATTCAATGTAATTTTTATAGAATGAAATCTTACTGAAAAATAATCTTTTCATGACTAATTAAAAAAAAACAAGTACAAACACATATTAAATAAATGAAGAATTATTATAATATTTCAATGTTTAACGATAAGCGATATACTTAATTTACTTTATAAGAAAAAATCAAATTTTTATAGCATTTCCATCAATACGTATAGTTATACTTTAATAAATTGTATAAACAATTAAACAATGTTTTCAATCAAAAAGGTTGTTCTTAAGAATAATGAATGACAGCATTAATCACCGAAGAATATGAATTTCAAATATTTATTATAGAAAAATTTGTTTGAATAAAAAAATTATCTAAACAAATACGAATTTGTTACAAAATGGGGTAGTAATATGTGAATGACTAAATTTATTATAATGAGCGACAAAGTTGACCAAATTAAAAAACCAGAGTATTCTTCCTCTTTTCAAGAAAAAGTTTCTAGTAAATAATAATTAGTTGTTAGAATAATTAATAAATGCTTCAAACAAAGATCTGTTTTCCTCACAATCCGATTTAATGTAAAAAAGTACCTTTCAATAAGTTTTTACGAAAAAAATTGTTAAAATAAATAGAAATCGTTTGAACAATTGTTAAAATGTTGAAAAAATTTTTCAAACATTTTAGTGATTGATTCAAAATAATAATGTTAAAAAGGTAAAAATTGAGCTCACATACGCTCCCAACAAATTCTAGTAATTTGCAGCTTACTTCAACCATAGCCGTTGCAACTTCAAAGTAATTTTATTTATTTAATAACTCATTTTGAGTCCATTTGACTGAAAAATGCTGCCTCTCAATTATGGGCCAATACCCGATTTTTTTCTAGGCCTGTCAATCATATGGGATTTTTTCTAGTCTTTTACCGATTTGGCTCAAACTTTGAGGAAAGTTTTTCCGGGAACCTGACAAAATGAGGAAGTGGGGGAGGGGCTAACATGCCCTCTATTGGAAAAAAATTTCAAAAAGTATACTTTTGGATCATCCGACCCTATTGCGCCTAGAACATCCTTAAATTGATGAGTTCAGTGTTTTTTGCACAGCTAGGAGTTAGAAAAAAAAGTATTTAGTACGTGTTGCATGACACGCATGGATATTCGTATTTGGCCCCTAGAAGGTTCTCGTGATAAGCACACGTTATATAAAGCCAATGTTCATTGCTCTATGTGAGCAGGCCGATTGTCTATGCAAATGGCAATCAGCGAGAGTGCCAAGCTTGGTTGCGCTTTACTATGCACACGGGGATAAAATTCAGTACGGTCTTCGTACTCACAAAGGCCGATGCGACGTGTTACGCTACTATAATCAATTAAGTGCCAATCCTTCACAGCCTATAAAATTCAAATAATTATTCATCACAACATTTTAGTTTAATTTGGTTTTAATTTATACACAGCACTGGGAACCAGATCCAAACTTCTCATCGGAAATTTAAAGTTAATATCGACTCCGAACGCAAAAAAAAACTGGCGGTTTACTAAAGCTACTGCTTGAATAAAGGTTGGTATCTGTTAAAACTTAAACTTTAATAGAAATCTGTGGAGGCCCAAAATGATTTCTTTGAAATGGAACAACCTGAATGCAACAACATAAAGGCGCATTCTAGGACAGTCAGTAGAGAAAAAAATCTCAGATTAAATGTAATATTTTTAAAACTTTGTAGTTACATTAAACATACTACTCTAATGAACAATGTGGATTTGCAACCCCGTCAGAGGTCTGGAACGTGTAAATTTTTTAGAAAAAGACATTTTTTTGGATAAGGGCTCGAAAAAAATGAAATATTTCTGCAAATGGAGTAGTACATAGAATTTAATTGTCTAATACTAAATTTAAATTTGCAACCAATTTGAAGGTCCGGAACATGTTTATTTTTGTATTAATTGAAATTTTCTTAATAACTTTTAGGAAAAAATTATAATAAAGGTGCAAAAATGCATTATGATTTAAATTATTGTTTAGAGTTAAACATACGATTTGCAACCTCATTATTTACACGGAACATGCAATTCTTTAAATTTGTTGATTCTTGATTTTTGTTTATTTTGGCTCATTGAAAAAAATGTAATAATTTTGCAAAGTGGTTGCAATTGTTTGATGTAATGCTACGTATGTAGTGTTGAGTTTGCAAAACAATAAGTGATCGGGAACTTGTTACAATTTTAAAAAGCAGTTAAAAATTGCAAGCCATTTGAAGGTTGGGATCGTAAGAAAATATCAAATTTTCTGTATTTTTAGTAATTTTGGCTGTTTTATTCATTCAAAAAATATAATATTTTTGCAAATTTGAGTAAATAATCCAAATTAAAGTAGTTAATAATTGATTGTAAATACTAATGTATGCATGGAAAATAATTAAGTTCATTTAGTTAATAATTAAAACACTCTATGTGTTAACAATTTAAAATTATAATTAATGATTGTACGCATATGTTAAACTTGCAATTAATACTCATTTCTACAGACTACATTATTTTAAATAAATACATTAGGACGAAGTAATTTTTTTTAAACTGCATTAGTGAAAGTTAAGTAACTAATTTGCTTTAATTTCAAGATCTACTAATTATTATTATTTGGTTTTGGCTAAATTTTTAGTGAAAAGTTTCAAAACTACACGTAGAAAATTCATTTGTGATACATTACCGAAAAATTAAGTAAAACGGAGAAATAGTGACATTTTGCAATAATTTCATAGAATGTTAAATATTTTTTCGATAATAATTTATAGAAATTTCACCAGCAGTTGGGTAAAATTAAAATTTTCTTTATTTTACCCAACTGCTAGTGAAATTTCTACAAACTATTATCGAAAAAATATTCAACATTCTATGAAATGATTGCAAAATGTCACTATTTCTCCGTTTTACTTAATTTTTCGGTAATGTATCACAAATGAATTTTCTACGTGTAGTTTTGAAACTTTTCACTAAAAATTTAGCCAACACCGAATAATAATAATAATTAGTAGATCTTGACATGGAAGCAAATTAGTTACTCAATTTTCACTAATGCAGTTTAAAAAAAATTACTACAATCATTAATTATAATTTTAAATTGTTAACACATAGAGTGTTTCAACTTTTAACTAAATGAACTTAATTATTTTCCATGCGTACATTAGTATTTACAATCAATTATCAACTACTTTTATTTGGATTATTTATTAAAATTTGCAAAAATATTTTATTTTTTGAACGAATAAAACAGCCAAAATTACTAAAAATACAGAAAATTTAATATTTTCTTACGATCCCAACCTTCAAATGGCTTGCAATTTTTAACTGCTTTTTAAATTGGCATTTTTTAAGAGTACCCCAATTTGCAACCTTATTACATTTTTTTAAATGAAAAAAAGCAATTAAATGACTACAAATTTTAATATTTGAAATTTTAACAAGTTTCCGATCACTTATTGTGTTGCAAACTCAACACTACATACGTAGCATTACATCAAAACAATTTCAACCACTTTGCAAAATTATCACATTTTTTTTCACTGAGCCAAAATAAAAAAAAATCAAGAATCAACAAATATAAAGAATTGCATGTTCCGTGTAAATAATGAGGTTGCAAATCGTATGTTTAATTCTAAACAATAATTTAAATCATTATACAAGTTTGCACCTTTATTATAATTTTTTCCTAAAAGTTATTAACAAAATGTCAATTGATACAAAAATAAACATGTTCCGGACCTTCAAATTGGTTGCAAATTTAAATTTAGTATTAGACAATCAAATTCTATGTACTACTCCATTCGCAGAAATATTACATTTTTTTCGAGCCCTTATTCAATAAAATGTCTTTTTCTAAAAAATGTACATGTTCCCGACCTCTGACGGGGTTGCAAATCGACATTGTTCATTCGAGTAGTACGTTTTATGTAACTGCAAAATTTTAAAAATATTACAATTATTATGAAATTTTACCTTTAATTCAGCCCTGCTGACTGGCCTATTCACAAACCAACCGCTTGCAAAGTGGGGTTAGTAAGTTAGGGATTGACAGACATCGATTTACAGTTATCGACCTTATATTCATTCTAAATTCTAATCGCAATAATCGTTTGTACTTTAATTCTCTTCACTAAATTATGTTAGTCAAACAAAAAAATGGGTTCTTTGGAAAAAGTCTATTAAAATCGGATTCCTTCAGAAGTCCAAGTGGAGGCTCCTTTGGAACAAATTCATTGTTTGCGGTTCCTTTTCAGTAAGAGACGTTCCTTTTTGTTGCAGCTCTTTAGAAACGAAAATATTTTCTAATAGAAACCCCAGTTTCTCGGTGAAATTATTTGGTAGAAAAGTAAGAATCTGCAATTAAAATAAAATATTAGGATAGCAAGCTGTAAAAGCCTTATTCTAAATCTTGACAATCTGTGGACGTCCGCATAAAAAGGGCTCTTATGGTCGGTTTGGTCTAAGTTGAAAAACGAGTCACCGGGACATTTTTCAAGTTAGAACTTCAAAAAATCGTTTCTCGAGAAAAACGCATCTAAACTTGCCGAGTGCAATAAGTAGGCCTAATAAATTTACTATAGGTTCCAGTAGCATCCCCCACTCAGACCCGAAAATAATAATTTTGAGCTCAACTTAGGAAAACGTGAATATCTCCTGAACTAGAATCGACCATAAGGGCCCTTTTAATGCGGACGGCCATATTTAGTTTAAAAAAAATAACAGTATGAGTACGATTTATCAAAAATAAATAAATCGCCAGAAAAAGCTTGAAGTTTATAAATTTCCCTGATTTTATATATCAAAAGTCACACTCTAAAATTAAAGTGATTCTTTTAAATATCTACATTAATGAAAACTTTTGAAACTGTTTTATTATAAACAATACGACTGCAAATTCTGGTAATAAGAGTCGCCCTATTTCCAAATCTTGAACTTTTGATTTAAAAATGGATGAAAATAGCGGGCATGTTCTCTACTGCAGACATCAATGCGTCATCCTGCATCGGAGTAAATAAGTCTCTTCCGTTTCTTTTTTTAGATCGGAAGAATAGATGAATATAATCCCTGTGGATGGGTAATTTTTTCAAGGTATGCCACACTCGTGCGTGGACATCGAAAAAAGGCGAGTTCGTGAATATCTCATGGCGTTTCGGGGGTGGTGAGCGAAGGGGACTCTTAAAATACTCCACGAGCTTCTAAATCATGAAGGCTTAGGCACCGTCGTGCGAGTAGGGATTACCTACCTTACTTCAAAGTGCCTTGCAGGTGCAGCCTCTCTGTTTTGAGTCTTCTCTGACAGAACGTTGAATCATGTTGCCAGTTGCAGCCGCGTTCCACGATCCGTGAAGCTGCAAAAGATACTCGCTACCAAAATTTTTCATCGTTAAATATCCTAAAGTTTAACATGTGTGTATTTTTCATTCTTTCCCTCTCAAACTCTATAATTCATGCAATTGGGAACCACAGGGATCACAGTATCCCCTTTTTTACCTAATCTACTTTTTCCCCCTTTGCCCCCTCCCTTCCCCCTAAGGTTACAAAATCTCCTAAAACATACCTAAAATCGAGAATTTTGCAGTATTAAACTGCATCAATTTCCAAAAATGGAGAAAGATTTTCATTTTTGATTAAAGCTCACATATTCAACTAAATAATTCTTATATGAAAAAAGATGCTCGCTGCACTGGCACATGCTTATTGCGCGCTGTTCGCGCCAAATTTGAGCGTGCATGGGGCAGCGGGTACGCTCTCGTGCTTCGCGCTCGTTTTAGAAATTGAAACTGAAATTGTTTTTCCCTTTGTTTTTAAAGAAGGTTCTCAAAGCACTTGCGGTTTTGACTATTACATTCTCATTGCGACACTCGCACTTCGCACTCGATAATGAGATTATAGAGTCATATAAGAAATAGGTATATTTTTATTATAATGTTAATGGAAAACAATTTTTTTTTAATTTACTAAATAGAGACATTAGGCCGCAGGCTTTGATTTCGATCGTTCGAACTTCAGTTCTGAGACAACTCTACTATGATTAGTTAATCTAGGAGATTTTCAATTTGTGTCCAATTGGAAAATTTCATGAAAATAATTTGTATATCTTATCAAAATCTACTGGGAATAACGCATATTTTAATAATTAGTTTGCTTGAAAATATCTGTTCAATGAACTGAGCCCTCATTTTGGGATCCTTAAAAAGTTTATCGAAGGCTGACTAGATTGGACAAATCCTTCAAAAGTTAGCATGCACTGTTAAAAATTTCTTGAAATTTCAGTCAGTTTTCAATGACTTATGTCACTGAAATTTCATGAATTTGGCTTTGAAAATTAATTTGAGACCATATTCATTAATTTTCAGTGACACGAAACTTAATTTTGAAGCAAAATTTATTAAAATTTCGTAAAATTGACTTTGAAACCTGTTTCGATTGCTTGTACATAAAATCTTATTGGTGGCCAAATAAATTTCACTGTGGTTTACGTAAATTTTATAAACAATTAACATGCATTGAAAATGAAGTAACATTTTTTATAAAATTTAATAAACCTAAATGAAAATATGAACAAAATTTAAAAATAACACAGCCACACAAAAAATTGTTTTGCGGGCCTGAAGATCAGACCATGTTGACTATATGTTTTTTGAGTCGCTGAATCCGAATCCAAAGTCCAAAAAACCCCAGCATTTCAGGGTTCTGACATAACCTCATACATTTTTTTCAAGTCTGGGGTCAGACCATGTTTATTATATGTTTTTGGGCTCGCTGAATCCGAATCTAAGGTCCAAAAACCCGCAGCAAGTCAGGGTTGTGACACAACCTCTAAAAACCTCTTAAGACTTTTTTCCGAGTCCAGGGGTCAGACCATGTTTACTACATATGAGCGGCTGAGAATAAAAAGTGGAAATATCTCGCAGGTGAGTAAAACGCAGCTATAGAAAAGTGCCTGAAAAAAATTGGACATAATTTCACGTCAGTAAAAAGGAGTGATAGAACACTGGCAGTAAAAAGTAGACAACGGTTTGCCGGCCCCCACCACTTTCCCATCTGAGAGCAACACATGCAAACGTAGCGAGTCGGTGAGATGGCTCTGTTACGCGTTGCGTCGGCCATCCTCGTGTACAGCCGAAAATGCACGAGCGCGAACCTGTGGCTCGGGCCGAGCCGAGCTCGCCCGACTTCACGATTCGCTTTCGTTGCCTATTGTGAGGTTTGGGTTGATTTTTGTTTTCAAAAATTCACACCTACAGGAAAGGCTTCAAATACATGTAATGAAGACTTGAAATATTTAATGATTATGTCTTTCAGGAATTCTTATGGAATATTTTAGACGATCTGATTCTACAGGGAATAAATTATAAGACACTGGAGGTTTATATAGTTCAAATATATTGAATATTGATATGGGATTTTAATATTAGGTTAATAATATCTATCACTTTCAAGTGATTT
>CAKNXH010056046.1:6183-19752 GCA_932178445.1 Andricus quercusramuli | reverse complement strand
AAAAAAGACGAATTTTCAATGAAAAATATAATATCGTATATTTCAACCAAAACATGTCCTACCAAAAGACATGAATTTTCAACCAAAAAAATAAACTTAAATGTCTGTTGAATTTTTAAACAGAAAACTTGAATTTTTCATTGAAAAAATTCCTTTTCAACTAAGAAAGATGAGTTTTCTGCCAAAAAAGATGAATTTTATACCAAAAAAGATTTGGCCTAAAAAAATAATATATGATATTTCAACCAAAAAAGATTTTCATTTTTAATCTTAAACAATTTAATTCAACGAAAAATAACGAATTTTCGAAAAAAAAGTTCAATCCTCAACCAACACAGATTAGAGTTGCATTTTTAACAAAAAAAAAATGAGATTTTTACCAAAGAGATGAATTTTCAATAAAAAAAACGAACTATTATCTTGAAACTATTCAACATCCTTAAATAATTAAAAAATTGTATTTCGAAATCTTTAAAAATCGACATTTTGTTTCAAGATTTTTGCAAAATTTTCAAATTTTATATTATTTTTTCAGTTGAAATATCAACGAACAAAAAATTTATTTCATAACAAACAATGTAATAACTGGTATTTCAATAACAGAAAATTTAATTTTTAATGAAATTTTCAACAAGCAAAAAACAATTTTCAAATAAGAAAACATTTTCTACCAAGAGAAATGAATTTTCAACCGAATAGAAGAATTTTTAACCAAAGAGATGGATCTTCAACTAACAAAATGAATTTTTAACAAAGTAGTTTAACTTGCAACCAAGTAGATGAATTTTCAATCAAGAAGATAAATTTTCTAACAAAAAGAAGACGAATTTACAACAAAATACATGAATTTTCAACTAAAAACTATCTATTTTCAACTAATAATGGAATAGTTGAATTTTCATTTAAAAGTTTAATTTTCAGCCAAAAGGAAAAGATTTTTTATTCAAAGAGATGTATCTTCAAATACTAAAATTAATTTTGAACAAGGTAGTGCCAACTTTCAAAATTTAATTAAAATTCAAAGATTAAAAAAAAATTAGAAACATTTTAAGAATTTTAAAAGGTTTCAAGAGAATACAAAAATTATCTTGAGATTTCTGGGAAAACATAAAATAAATATAAAATAAAAAGTATTTCAAAAATGTAGATTATTAAAGATTTTGAAAAAAGAAGCATTTAAAGAATTTTGATAGGTTTCAAGAGATTAAAAAAATATCTTGAAATACCTAAGAAAATCTCGAATGATTTTTTATTTTGAAAAATAAATTTTAAGAGAAAATTGAAAAAGATTCCGAAACATTTTAAATGATTTCCTAAAATTTCGAAAAAGAATATAGACGGTTAAAAAAATTTAAGCTCGAGTAAGTTTAAAAAAAAATGAAGATTTTTTCATTTTTTTAAATTAATTTTAAGAGAATATTTTTTTTAAAGATTTCAAAACATTTCAAATCATGTCCCAAAGTTTCGAAGAGTAGTTTAAAAGATTTTAAGCCCATCTTTTTAATTTTGCAGGATTAAAAAATAAATCAGGAAAAACTCGAATCATTTTAAAAGATACTTAGAAGGTGTGAAAGTTTTAATAATATTGAAAATATCTGAAATTTGAAAATTTCATACAATTTTAAACAAAACGTAGATTTTTGAAGATTAAAAAAAAAATTTAAGAATTTTGATAGGTTACAAAAGAATAAAAAAAAAGACTCCTACGAAAATTTCACAGGATTTTTTATTTTGAAAAATAAATTTTAATAGAAAATTGAAAAAGATTTCAAAACATTTAAAATAATTTCCTAAATTTTCAAAAAAGAATAGATACAGAAGATTTTTTTTTAAGTTTCAAGCGAACGAAATTTGTTTCTAAAAATTCCTAGATTTGTTTATTTTGTAAAAATAATTCTTACAGAATATTTTTCTAAATATTTCAAAACTTTTCCAATGATTTCCTAAAATTTTGGAGAGGAGTGTGGAACATTTTTTAATTTTGAAAGCTTTTTTTTGAATTTCAGGAAAAACTCGAATCATTTTAAAAGATACTTATGTAATAGGTGTAGAAGTTTTAAAAAACATTCCAAAATTGCGAGATTTAAAAATATTTTAAACAAAATGTAGATTCTTAAATATATCGAAAAAAAATATTGAAACTTTTCAAGAATTTTGAAAGATATCAAGAGAATAACAAAATTGCCTTAAGATTTCTGGGAAAATATAAAATGAGTTTCTATTCTGGAAGTTAATTTTAAGAGAAGATTGAAAAAGAATTCAAAACATTTTAAATGATTTCCTAAATTTTCAAAAACGATTAGATACAGAAGATTTTTTTTTTTAATTCATATATGTTTAAAACAAAATGAAGATTTTTAAAGATCTCGAAAAAAAATGTTTAAAAGTTTCAAGCGAACGAAATTTGTTTCTAAAAATTCTTAGATTTTTTTATTTTGTAAAAATAATGCTTAGAGACTATTTTTATAAATATTTCAAAACTTTTCCAATGATTTCCTAAAATTTCGGAGAGGATTGTGGAACATTTTTTAATTTTGAAAGCTTTTTTTTTTTTGAATTTCAGGAAAAACTCGAATCAATTTAAAAGATACTTATGTAATAGGTGTAGAAGTTTTAAAAAACTTTCCAAAATTGCGAGATTTAAAAAAATTTTTAACAAAATGTAGATTCTTAAATATATCGAGAAAAATATATTGAAACTTTTCAAGAATTTTCAAAGATTTCAGGAGAATAAAAAAATTGCCTTAAGATTTCTGGGAAAATATAAAATGACTTTCTATTCTGGAAGTAAATTTTAAGAGAAGATTGAAAAAGAATTCGAAACATTTAAAATTATTTCCTACAATTCCAAAACTGAATATCGGAGATTAAGAAAAAAAATGTAAGTTGGTGTAAGTTTAAAACAAAGTGTTCATTTTTGAAGGATTCGGAAAAAAAATGTAGAAGCCATTTAAGAAATTTGAAAGATTTAAAGAGAATGAAAACATTTTCTGAAGATTCCTAGGAAAATTAAAAATTATTTTTTGTTGTAAAATTAATTTTAAGAAAATATTTTTTTTTTCAAGACTTAAAAACATTTGAAATGGTTTCTTAAAATTTCGTCGAAAAGTGAAGGAGATTTTAAGTCCATTTTCTTAATTCAGCAGTTTTTTCTTTTAATAATAGGAAGAAATCAAATTATTTTTAAAAATGTTCCGAAGGTTTGGAACCTTATGCAGGATTCTAAAAAAAATTAGGAAAAATTCGAATGTTAAAAAAATATTTTTATAGTTTAGAAGTTTTGAAAAGATTTCAGAATAATTTAAAACTCTTGAAGATTGCAAAAAAAATTTAATGTAGTTTTTTGAAGATAAAAAAAAAGCTTTTCAGAAATTTTGAAAGTATCGAGAGAATAGAAAAAATTTCTTAAGATTCTTAGGAAAATGTTTAACAACTTTTATATTTTCAAAAATAAGTTTTGGTAAAGAAAAAATGAGTTATTTAATTTTGTACATTTCAACTAAAATTGTTAATCTTCTAATACTAATTTAAAAAGTTCAAATTGCTTTAAAATGTTTCATCTTCAAAGTTTTTTTGAGAGAATTTATTTTTAATGGACAGCACTTGAAACGTGTACCTTATTTATTCATAAATAATTAATTTGAGTGCTATAATTGCTTTAATTATTATTGAATAATGGTTAAAATTTCAAATATCGTATATTTAAAGAGAAAAGGGGAAGTTTTTTGAGAATAGGGGGAAAAAGGGGAATTTCAAGAAAAAAGGGGGAAGTAAGAAAAAAAGGGGAAGACTGTGCAACATAAAAAAAAATGTTCTTCAATCAAAATATTTTGGAAAACGATAGAAAGGGGAAGTTTCTTGAAAAAGGGGAAAAAAGGGGGAAAAAGAGGAATTCTTTTAAATTCTTTAAAAAATATTCAAATCCTTCGTTGTAATACGTTTTGTTGTGGTTTAATCGATTCAGGTAAACACGATAAATTTACATGCATCGAATGTATAGTGGCATGCCACGTGCGTTCACGGTTTCGACCAATCAGAAATCGACCACAAATTGGCAGACATGGAAACAAGATCGTCAAATAACAATTAACGTTCGTGGTACACCGCGAGGCGAAACGTGAACACAGAATGAGCCATAATTATGAAACATTAATCTCAGTTATATATTACAAATCCACTTCCAACATCAGGGATAAAAAATAGTGTAGTGTCAAAAATTTAAAAAAAAATTGTCAAAGTGTCATAAAATTTTTGAATTATTTAACATCAACTTCAATGTTTATTTTAAATGTTATTGTTTAGTCTATGAATTATCAAAATTACCCAGAACCCAGTAAGAAAAATCTACAATTAAATTTTTTCGTTAAGAATTTATATTTTTTATTCGAAAAATTTATTATTTGGTTCAAATTGAAATACTTTGTTGAAAATTCAACAATTTTGTTAAAAAATCATTCTTCTTGGTTGAAAATTGAACTATTTTGTTTAAAAAATGTGTTTTTGACTTGGAAATTCAACAATCTGATTGAAATTTTGTTTTGATCGAAAATTCAAGTATTTTGTTGTGCATTCATCTTTTTTGTTTGGAAATGTATCTCTTTCTGTATAAAATTTTTTCTTGAAAGTTGAACTGTTTTACAGAAAATTATTTTTTTTTTTTTTGAAAATTAATTCTCCAGAATTATAATTTAAATGATAAATTTTTATTGGAAATGCAACTATTTTGTTAAGAAGTCATACTTCTTGATTGAAAATTCAACTATTTTCTTCAAAATTAGTCTTTTTGTCTTGAAACTTCAACAATTTGTTTGAATTTTTTTTTCTTTCTTGACAAACAATTTTTTTTTATCAAAAAATTGAACTATATTGTTAAAAATTCATGTTTTTTCAGTAGAAAATTCCACTATTAGATTTAAAATCTATTTTGTTGAAAATGCATCTTTTCCGGGATGAAATCAATATTTTTCATTTAAAAATTAAATTTTTCTGTTGAAAATTCAACTAATACATTTTTCGTTGAAAATTTAACTTTTTAAGTTCGAAATTCATTTTTTTCGTTAAAGATTCATTATTTTAGTCGAAAATATGTTATTTCTTTTAATTAATTTTTTGAACTGAAAATTGAACTATTTTGTTAAAAATTTAACTGATTGCTTGAAAATGAACTTTTTTTGTTGAAAATTCACATTCTAAGTTTGAAAATTCAATTTTTTTGTGGAAAATTCGTCTTTTTGACTTAAAAATAGAAAAATCTGATAGAAAATTCAACTACTATTTTATACAAAATTAAATTGTTCTGTAGAAAATTCGTTTTTTTTTCAACTGGAAATTAATTCTCTTAGATGAAAATTTAACTACTCAATTCTTGGTTAATTATTGATATTTTTAATTCCAAAAATTCAACTATTTAAGTAATACAATTTATTATTTGGTTCAAATTGAATTACGTTGTTGGAAATTCAACAATTTTGTTAAAAAGTCATGCTTCTTGGTTGAAAATTGAACTATTTTGTTTAAAAAATGTGTCTTTTTGACTTGGAAATTAAACAATCTGATTGAAATTTTGTTTTGATCGAAAATTCAAGTATTTTGTTGTGTATTCATCTTTTTGGTTTGAAAATGTATCTCTTTCTGTATAAATGTCATATTTTTTGGTTAAAAATACTACTGACTGGTTAAAAACTAATCCATTTCAGTTGAACATTGAATTTTTTCTTGAAAGTTGAAGTGTTTTACAGAAAATTAGTTGTTTTTTTAATTGAAAATTAATTCTCCGGAATTAAAATTCAAATCATTAATTTTTTGTTGGAAATTCAGCTATTTTGTTAAGAAGTCATACTTCTTGATTGAAAATTCAACTATTTTGTTCAAAATTAGTCTTTTTGTCTTAAAACGTCAACAATTGGTTTGAATTTGTTTTTCTTTCTTGACAAACAATTTTTTTTATCCAAAAATTGAACTATATTGTTGAACATGCATCTTTTTTGCTTGAAAATTAAACTTTTTTTTTTAATTAGTTTTTTTACATTGAAAATTAACTCTTCTCAATCAAAATTTAACTAAAAATATAAAAAAATATTAGAATTTTTTGTTAAAACTTGATCTTTGTTCATTCTAAAATTCTGCTATTTAGTTACAAATTTTTCGAAACGAAAAAATATTAACTCAGAATTATTAAAATAAAATTAAGACTAACAAGATATCCTTTGTTCAAACTATTCACTTGGAAATTTATGCAATTTGTTAAAAATTTGTTTTTTTAGTAGAAAATTACACTGTTAGATTAAAAATCTATTTTGTTAAAAATGCATATTTTCTAGTATGAAATCAATATTTTTCATTTAAAAATGCAAGGGTCTGGTCAAAAATTAATAGGTTTCGGTTCAAAATTAAATTTTTCTGTTGAAAATTCAACTAATACATTTTTCCTTGGAAATTTATCTTTTTAAGTTCCAAATTCAACTTCTTAATTGAAAGTTAAACTACGTTTTTAAATTTTTATTTTTTTGGTTAAAGATTCATTATTTTGCTCGAAAATATGTTCTTTTTTTAAATGAATCTTTCTGACTGGAAATTGAACTATTTTGATAAAAATTTAACTGATTGGTTGAAAATGAACTTTTTTGTTGAAAATTCACATTCTAAGTTAGAAAATTCAATTTTTTTTGTAGAAAATTCGTCTTTTTGGCATAAAAATTTAAAAATCTGATAGAAAATTCAACTACTATTTGATACAAAATTTAACTGTTCTGTAGAAAATTCGTTTTTTTTTCAACTGGAAATTAATTCTCTTAGATGAAAATTTAACTACTCAATTCTTGGTTAATTAGTGATATTTTTAATTCCAAAAATTCAACTATTTAAGTGAAAAAATTATGAAATTTGTTGAAAATTTGTCTCGTTTGGTAGAAAATTAATCTTCTTGCTTGAAAATTTAACTGCTTGGTTAAAAATATATGTATTTTGTTTAAAATCCAACTATTGGGCTAAAAATGTATGTATTTTGTTGGAATCATTCAAATATTTCGCATTTTTTGAAGCGAAATATTGGATGACAAGATATTCTTGAATAGATTAGCAACTTAGCACCGTCGAGTAATTAAATAATTAAATAATACTGAAACCATATTAATTTATTGCTTGAATTTTCCCTAAAAGTTAATGAATTTGAATAATAATTTTTTTTAAATTTATTTTATCTTCTCATACATACAAGACAGTGCATTATCAGTTTTCAACCAAAAATAAAATAGCTTAATTTTCAACGAAAAATTTATATTAATTCAAAGAATTCAATTTAATTTCAAATAAAATTATGAATATTTAACTGGAATACTTGAACTTTGAACCAAAAAGATGAATTTTCAAACAAGAATTTACATTTTTAACTAAAATGATGAATCTTTAACTGCAATAATTAAATTGTAAACTAAAAATCTTATTTTCAGCCAAGAAGATTAATTTTCCACAAAAAAAAAATAATTTCTCGAGAAGATAGACGAATTTTCAACTAATAGACAAATGTTTAACCAAATAGTTTATTTTTTTACTAAAAAAGATCAATTTTAAACCAAAAATGAATTTGTCCCTAAAACTTAATGAAGTTGAACAATAATTTTTTTTAAATTTATTTTATCTTCTCATACTTACAAGACAGTGCATTATCAGTTTCCAAACATAAATAAAATAGCTTAATTTTCAACTAAAAATGTATATTAATTTAAAGAATTCAATTTAATTTTAACTAAAATTATGAATATTTAACTGGAATCAAGTAATTAAATTTTCATTTAGAAAAAGATCAATTATAAACGAAAAATGTAGTTATTGATTTTTCAACCAAAAAAGATTCTAGTTTCTAATGAAATACAGTTACATCCAACCAAAATAGACGACTTTTCAACAAAAGTTAAATTTTCAGCTAAGAAATATTTTTCAGTCAAGAAAAAGAAAAATTTGCAAACAAATTAATAAATTTTCAAGAAAAAAGATGAATTGTTAACCAAGAAAACTACATTTCTACCAAAAAGGAAGACTTTTCAAACAAAAATACAAGAATTTCTAACCAGACACTTGAATTTCTAACTAAAAACGACCAATTTCGATCAATCTTCGACATGAAAAAAGGATAAAAATCAAGCTCTCATACCAAATTCAATTGTGTCTCGTCAACTCAGCCAAGTTTTTTCTCTCCTTGAGAAGACAATCATTGTGATTTTCTCCTCCATTATCTTTCTACTTCAGGGACTTTTTTTATTTCCTTCAACAAAAAATTGGTGGAGTTGATAGGAAAAAGTTTTCCATCTGCAAAAAATATGTAATTATCCAATCATATGATAAATGAGAATATATTCTAATAAAAAGAATATACCGACAATATTTGATTCATTGAAGACCCGATCGCTTTTTTGAAAATATCGCTATTCTAATTACCAAAATTATGAAATCGCAAATTACGAAAATTTTGTTTTATTTTCAACAAATACAGAATCAAAGAAAATAATCCATGCGCTAGCTAAATAATCCTAGAAAGATTTAAACTTAATAAATGCACTCAAAAAGGAATGCGAGTAGGATTAAGTTTCGACTAATATATATAAAAATTGTAACTGTTCCGTGAAAAAATAATGTATTTCATTACAATAATTCCCGATCCTAAAAGATATAAATAGTTTTAACTACATGAAAATTAAAAGTCAATTATAGTTTCAGACTCAAATCTCTGTGAAAAGTTAGAAATATAAAAATTGTTTAATCCTAACATAAATCCGGAAATGCGATTCGTGATTGGCAACCCATCAGCGGAAGTTGCTCAATAAATAACAATAATGAATAACAATAATTAATAATAAGTGATATTAAATTGTCGACAGAGTACGAAGAAATCGAAGTGGCCCTTTTGGCGAAAGAGATCCAGCGACTTAAAGTTACTGACTAGTCGATTTATCACAAACGAATTTATGTTTTAAACGCTCCAGCCTGAGCTGCCTTGATAATAAAAGTTTTAACTGTCGCCTCGTCCAGTTTCGAAAAATGTGGTGTTTGTATCACCTCCGTCATGTGATTCAAGGCAAATTTGAAGCAGAAATCTTCTAGTTCCTGAAAATAATCGAATTCTTCTTTAAATCATTTGTTAGTTTACATTATCAGGATGTCTACTCAAATCCTGGGGGAAAAATCACTGCAATTTCAGATTTTTCCAGTATATCAACATTTTTCCGGATATAATTTTTCATAGTAGGGGTCAATCAAAAACGAATTTACAGAATGTCCAGTGATTCTTAGAAAGTAAATTCAAGGTCTTTTCCAGGTTATCCAGGTCAAGAAATCAAGTTTTTCCAGGTCTACTTTGTTCAGATCAAATAATGAAATAACCGTTTTTTATATATGCAAAAAATGAGCCATTTAATTTTTTACTAGCCAACAATTTCCAAAGGAAGCTTTTGAAATCATTGTGAATTAGTTGAAATCTGTTGAAGTATTTAAAATATTTGCGAAATCTTTGAAAATCTTTTGGAATGTTGAAAAATTGTTGTAAAATCATTTAAATCTTTGTGACATTTTTTGAAATCTTTTGAAATCTATGAAATCTATGAAATCTACGAAATATTTGTGAAATTATATTTTGTTTGTGCAATCTTTTGTTTTCGTATGAAATCAACGAAATCTTTTCAAATCTTCTCAAATTTGTGGAAACCTTTTGAAATAGTTTGAAATCCTAATCAATTCTTTGAAATATTTGTAAAATCTTTCTGAAATCTTTTGCATTCATTTAACATCTTTTTGAAATCTTTTGAAATCTTCAGAAAAATGTCGAAATCGTTTAAAATCTTGAAATCTTTTTAAATCCTTATTAAATCATTGAAATATTTGTGAATTCTTTTGAAATCTTCTAAAAAAATTGAAATTTGGTGTACTGTACCCTTTTTGAAATCTTTGAAAATCTTGTATTTTTTTTTATTTTTGTTACAGTTTTATGAAATCTATAAAAGATTTGTGAAATCTTTATATTCATTTAAAATCATTTGAAATATTTAAAATCTTTGTTAAATCTTTTGAAATCTTCTAAAAAATGTTGAAATCGTTTAAAATCTTCGAAATGTTTTCAAATCTTTTGAAATCATGATTAATTTTTTGAAATATTTGTGAAATCTTTTTGAATCTTCTAAAACAAATTTAAAACGTTCAAAATCTTTGACATTTTTTTTTTCTTTGAAATAAATTTTGTATAAAATCTTTGAAATATTTGTGAAATCTTTTGTATTTGTTTGAAATCATTGAAATATTTGAAGTCCTTGTGAAATATTTTTAAAGCATCTGAAAAATGTTGTAATTCTTTAAAATCTTTGAAATCCTTATGAATTCTTTGCAAAATCTTTCGTATTTGTTTGAAATCATTGAAATATTCGAAATCCAGGGTGTCTAGTGATCAGGCAATTTGAAATTCCCGGGTTTTTCCCGGTTTTCTCCCGGTTTTTTCCCGGTCAAATATTTTTCGCCCGACCAAGTTTTAGATGTCTTTTTGTGATTTTTTGAAGTCCATGTGTACATAGAAACATGAATTTCAACATAATATACATAGAAAAAATCTGCCCGTTGCTCGAGCACACAATTTGAATGTTCGATTTTTTGAAGAAAACTCAAAAAGTTGTTATGATTATCTTGTAGGTACATAGAATTTTCAACTCTTGAAAAAATGGTCTCAAAAAGTTTGAAAATGCTATAACTTTTTGAATTTTGATCCAAAATAGCTGACTGACGAACTCGTCTTTTTCTTTTAGGTCTTAAAAAAGTGTGTACAGACTGCAGACAGACTACAGATAACAGACTACAGACAGATTGCAGACTACAGACAGATTTACAGACAGATTTTACCTTCGTAAAAATTGTTTTTTTCTGACTTAGTGGGTCTCAAAACATGGAGATTTGATGAAACCCGACTAAGACAAATTTTACATAAAACCAATACCTTCTCATTAGGATGAGAATGTCAAAAATTACATAAATAGGTACTTAGGCCAAGCATAAGAAGGAACCTTGCGACTGTAGATAAAGTGGAAATGGAATAAAAAGAAAATTAAGTAGAAAAAAGTCGATTTTTCGATCAAATACGAAAAATTCCCGGTCATAAGCGAAATTCCCGGGGTTTTCCCGGTTTTTTCAAGGTCCAATAAAATTCCAGGGTTTTTCCCGGTTTCTCCCGGTTTCCCGGTCCGCTAGACACCCTGGAAATCTTTGTGAAATCTTTTGAAATTTTCTAAAAAAAATTGAAATCGTTTGAAATCTTTGAAATTTGGTGAAATCTTCGAAATCTGCTTTTGAAATAGTTTGAAATCCTAATCAATTCTTTGAAATATTTGTAAAATCTTTCTGAAATCTTTTGCATTCATTTAACTCTTTTTGAAATCTTCAGAAAAATGTCGAAATCGTTTAAAATCTTGAAATCTTTTTAAATCCTTATTAAATCATTGAAATATTTGTGAATTCTTTTGAAATCTTCTAAAAAAATTGAAATTTGGTGTACTGTACCCTTTTTGAAATCTTTGAAAATCTTGTATTTTTTTTTATTTTTGTTACAGTTTTATGAAATCTATAAAAGATTTGTGAAATCTTTATATTCATTTAAAATCATTTGAAATATTTAAAATCTTTGTTAAATCTTTTGAAATCTTCTAAAAAATGTTGAAATCGTTTAAAATCTTCGAAATGTTTTCAAATCTTTTGAAATCATGATTAATTTTTTGAAATATTTGTGAAATCTTTTTGAATCTTCTAAAACAAATTTAAAACGTTCAAAATCTTTGACATTTTTTTTTTCTTTGAAATAAATTTTGTATAAAATCTTTGAAATATTTGTGAAATCTTTTGTATTTGTTTGAAATCATTGAAATATTTGAAGTCCTTGTGAAATATTTTTAAAGCATCTGAAAAATGTTGTAATTCTTTAAAATCTTTGAAATCCTTATGAATTCTTTGCAAAATCTTTCGTATTTGTTTGAAATCATTGAAATATTCGAAATCCAGGGTGTCTAGTGATCAGGCAATTTGAAATTCCCGGGTTTTTCCCGGTTTTCTCCCGGTTTTTTCCCGGTCAAATATTTTTCCCCCGACCAAGTTTTAGATGTCTTTTTGTGATTTTTTGAAGTCCATGTGTACATAGAAACATGAATTTCAACATAATATACATAGAAAAAATCTGCCCGTTGCTCGAGCACACAATTTGAATGTTCGATTTTTTGAAGAAAACTCAAAAAGTTGTTATGATTATCTTGTAGGTACATAGAATTTTCAACTCTTGAAAAAATGGTCTCAAAAAGTTTGAAAATGCTATAACTTTTTGAATTTTGATCCAAAATAGCTGACTGACGAACTCGTCTTTTTCTTTTAGGTCTTAAAAAAGTGTGTACAGACTGCAGACAGACTACAGATAACAGACTACAGACAGATTGCAGACTACAGACAGATTTACAGACAGATTTTACCTTCGTAAAAATTGTTTTTTTCTGACTTAGTGGGTCTCAAAACATGGAGATTTGATGAAACCCGACTAAGACAAATTTTACATAAAACCAATACCTTCTCATTAGGATGAGAATGTCAAAAATTACATAAATAGGTACTTAGGCCAAGCATAAGAAGGAACCTTGCGACTGTAGATAAAGTGGAAATGGAATAAAAAGAAAATTAAGTAGAAAAAAGTCGATTTTTCGATCAAATACGAAAAATTCCCGGTCATAAGCGAAATTCCCGGGGTTTTCCCGGTTTTTTCAAGGTCCAATAAAATTCCAGGGTTTTTCCCGGTTTCTCCCGGTTTCCCGGTCCGCTAGACACCCTGGAAATCTTTGTGAAATCTTTTGAAATTTTCTAAAAAAAATTGAAATCGTTTGAAATCTTTGAAATTTGGTGAAATCTTCGAAATCTGCTTTTGAAATAGTTTGAAATCCTAATCAATTCTTTGAAATATTTGTAAAATCTTTCTGAAATCTTTTGCATTCATTTAACTCTTTTTGAAATCTTCAGAAAAATGTCGAAATCGTTTAAAATCTTGAAATCTTTTTAAATCCTTATTAAATCATTGAAATATTTGTGAATTCTTTTGAAATCTTCTAAAAAAATTGAAATTTGGTGTACTGTACCCTTTTTGAAATCTTTGAAAATCTTGTATTTTTTTTTATTTTTGTTACAGTTTTATGAAATCTATAAAAGATTTGTGAAATCTTTATATTCATTTAAAATCATTTGAAATATTAAAAATCTTTGTGAAATCTTTTGAAATCTTCTAAAAAATGTTGAAATCGTTTAAAATCTTCGAAATGTTTTGAAACCTTTTGAAATCCTTATTAATTTTTTGAAATATTTGTGAAATCTTTTTGAATCTTCTGAAAAACTTCGAAAACGTTTAAAATCTTTGGAATTTTTTTTTCTTTGAAATAAATTTTGTAGAAAATCTTTGAAATATTTGTGGAATCTTTTGTATTTGTTTGAAATCATTGAAATATGTGAAAACCTTGTGAAGATTTTTGAAATCTATGAAATCTACGAAATATTTGTGAAATTATTTTTTGTTTG
>CAKNXH010056044.1:10480-24052 GCA_932178445.1 Andricus quercusramuli | reverse complement strand
TGGTTGAAAATTATTCTTATCTGCTTGAGTATTCAACTATTTTATTTGAAAGATTTCGTTGAATAACTTTCTTAATAAATCATTTTTTTGATGAGTTATATTTTTAGTTGAAAATTCATCTCTTTGGTTGAAAGTTTAACTAATTTGCTGAAAATGCAACTAGTTGGGTGAAAATTAAACTACATTGTTAAAAATTTATTTTTTTGATTGAAAGCTCATGTCTTTGGTTAAAAATTTAACTGTTTAGCGGAAATAATTCTTTTTTTGGTTTAAAATTTCATTTTTGTTGGGTAAAAATGCATCAGTTTCGTGGAAAAATAATTTTTTGCTGAAGGCATATTTTTTGTTTCTAAATTCAATTTTTGCAGAGAAAATTCGCCTTGTGGCTTGAAGGTTCAACAATTTAGGTAAAATTTTCTTTCTTCAGTGAAAAATCTTTATTTATTGAAAATTCGTCATTTTGGTTTTAAAAAACTTTTTTTTCTGTATAAATTTCATGTTTTTTTATTTAAATATAAAATATGACACTTTTTGTTGGGACTTTATATTTTTAGGTTGAAAATTTAACTATTATATTAAAATTTTAATTATTTTGTTGAAAATTCAAGTATTTTATTAAAAATCCATCTTTTATAGTAGAAAAAACATTTTTTTGTTTAAAATAAATTAATAAATTTGAAAATTTTAAATTTGTATCCAAAATACTGTTTTATTCCGTTTATAAAAAATTCGATGTTAAAAGTATTTCAAGATTAAAATGCTGGTGTTTGAATATTAATGATCAAGAAAAATGAAAAATAGACAAGGAAAAATAAGTGAATTCTGAAACAGAAATTCTCGGGCACCCTGCCTAATTCTACTAGCAATAACTAAAACTTAAACTTAGTTACACTAAGATTTCAAACAATTCAGTGATTTCAATAAAAAAAAAAGATTTCACAAAAAAGGATTTCAAAGATTTCAAAAAACTTTTGAACATTTCATATAGATTGCAAGGATTTCGAACATTTCCAAAGATTTTGAAAGTTTCAAAAGATTTTAAAAAGAATAATCCAAATTTCTAATATTTCACAAAGATTTCGAACATTTCCAAACATGTTTAAATTTTCAAACAATTTCAGAGATTTTCAAAAGGGTAAGCCAGATTTCTAAGATTTCAAAAGATTTCCACACAAATTAAAAATAGTTCAAAAGATTTCATAAAAATTTCATACAGATTTCAAAAGAATGCAAGAATTCAAAAAGTTTCAAAAAATTTCAAAGATTTCAATGATTTTAAATGAATACGAAAGATTTTACAAATATTTCCCAAAAGTTAAAATATTCCAAAAGGTTTCAACAAATTTTAAAAGATTTCAAACGATTTCAAAGATTGCAAACGAGCACAAAAGATTTCATAAACAAAGATTAAAGAAAGCTTTCAAAAATATTTCAAAGATTTCATAAAAATTTCACAAATATTTCGAACATTTCCAAACATTTTTAAATTTTCAAATTATTTTAAAGATTTCCAAAGTGTAAACCAGATTTCATGAAACTTTCATACAGATTTCAAATGAATGCAAGAATTCAAAAAATTTCAAACGATTTCTAATATTTCAATGATTTCAAATGAATACGAAATATTTCACAAATATTTCCAAGAAGTTAAAAAATTTCAAAATGATTCAACAAATTTGAAAAGATATCAAACGATTTCAATGATTTCAAGCGAGCACAATAGATTTCATAAACAAAGACTAAATAAAACTTTCAAAAATATTTCAAAGATTTCATAAATATTTCACAAAGATGTCAAATATTTTACAAAAATTTAAAAAGATTGCAAAACATTTCACAAAAATTTTAAGATATTAGAAATATTTTAAGTACTTGAAGAAATTTCAACGAATTCACAAAGATTTCAAAAGATTTTACCAAGATTACAAGGGTTTCAAAGACGACTTATTTTCGTAAAAAATTAAAAATTAGTTTATTTATGGCTCTGCTTCCTTTAAAAATTGTTGACCGATAAAAAATGAAATGGCTCATTTTTTAAATCTATAACAAACGGTTATTTCATTATTTGATGTAAAAAAAGAAACCTGGAGAGTTAAGGTCCCTGAAATACTTTATTTTTAAAATTAATTTTATAATTAATTTTCAACCCGGAAAAAGGGAATTTTTAACAAAACAGTTGAATTTTCAATTTAAAAAATTGTTAAATTAAACCGAAAAATACGAATTTTCAGCAAAAGAGTTGAATTTTTAACGAAGAAAAATTGTTCAATCAACAAAGAAAAAAAAGCATTCAAAATGTTGAGTTTTCAAGTCATAAAGACGAATTTAAAAAAAAGTTAAATTTAAAACAAATAAAGAATTTTTCAATCAAATTTGTTAAATTTTTAACCAAAGAAATGAACTTTTAACTAAATTTTTGCATCTACAATCAAAAAATTTAATTTGTGATGAAAAACTTGATATTTCAACCCAGACGATTAATTTTCACCAAAAAAAGACAAATTATCAACAAAAAAAAAGGATAGTTTAATTTTAAGTTAGAAAAATACGTGTTTAACCCAATACAATAAATTTTCATCGAAATAGTTTCATTTTCAACCAAAGAGATGAACTTTTAACCAAAAAATTAAACACCTATAAAAAATCGACATAAAATGGAATAGTTAAATTTTTAGTTTAAAAAATTGATTTTCAATTTTAAAAAACTAATTTTCAACCAAAGAAATAAAATGTCAACCAAAAGATTAATTTTCTACTAAATAAATGAATTTTCAACTACAAAGGTTAATTTTCCAGCAAAAAAAGACAAATTTTCAACAAAATAGATGAAGTTTTAACTAAAAAAAGATGAATTTTAACAAAAAAAAGAATAGTTTCATTTTCAATTAAAGAAATACGTTTTTAACCAAATACAATAAATTTTCAAAGAAATAGTTAAACTTTCAACAACAAAAAAATGAATTCTCCACAAAAAATATAAATATCTATAAAAAATCGACACAAAATGGAATGGTTGCATTTTTAGTTTAAAAAATTGATTTGCAATAAAAAAAACTAATTTTCAACCTCAGAAATAAAATTTCAACTGAAAAGAGTAATTTTTACCAAAGAAGAATAATTTTTAACAAAATTCATGAATGTTCAACCAAAAAGGTTAATTTTCTTCTAAAAAAAGACAAATTTTTAACAAAATAAATGAATTTTCAAGTAAAAAGGTTAATTTTCTAACAAAAAAGGCAAATCTTTTTAAAACGTTTGAAATCTCTGGAACTTTTTTTTAATCTTTGAAGTTTTTGTAAAATCTCTTCGAAAGGTTTTAGAAACTTTTGTAAATCTTTGAAATATTTTCTAAATTTTTAGAAATCTGTTGAATTTTTTTGAAATTTTTGAAATCTTGGTGAAATCTTTTGAAATTTTCGTTAAATCTTTACAATCCGTGTAAAATCTTTAAAAATGCTTTTGAAATGTTTTGAAGACTTTCAAAATCTGTGAAAGTTTGATAAATTTTGTTAAATATTCAACATTTTTGTGAAGTCTTTTGAAATGCTTGTGAAATACTTTGAAGACTTTCGAATTCTTTTGAAATGTTTTTATATCTTTTAAAAAGTTTATAAAATCTTTTAAAATCTTTTGAAATCTTCTAAAATCTTTCGTAAATATTTGTAAATATTTGAGATCTTTGTTGAGTATTTTTAAATCGTTGGTAAATATTTGAAATATTTGTTAAATCTTTAGAAATCTGTTAAAAGGTTTTAAAATTTCTGAATTTTTAGTTAAATCTTCGGAAATTTTATTCAAATCTTTGAAATATTTTTGAAATATTTTGAAATGTTTGTGAAATATTTCGAAGACTTCCGAATTCTTTTGAAATGTTTTGATATCTTTTAAAATTTTAATAAAATCTTTTGAAATCTTCTAAAATCTTTCGTAAATATTTGTAAATATTTGAGATCTTTGTTGAATATTTTGAAGTCGTTGGTAAATATTTGAAAGATGTGTTAAATCTTTAAAATCTGTTGAAAGGTTTTGAGCTTATTAAAAAGTTTTTGTAAAATCTCTTTGAAAGGTTTTAAAAACTTTTGTGAATCTTTGAAATCTTTCCCAAAGCTTTAAAAATCAGTTGAGTTGTTTTGAAATTTTTGAAATCTTAGTTAAATCTTTTGAAATCTTTGTTAAATTTTTAAAATGCGTGTAAACTCGTTTAAAACGTTTGACAAATGTTTTGAAAACTTTCGAAATCTGTGAAAATTTTATAAATGTTGTTAAAATATTCAAAATCTTCTAAAATCGTTGAAATTTTTGAAATCTCGGGTAAATCTTCTGAAATTTCAGTTAAATATTAAGAAATTTTGTGAAATCTTTTGAAGACTTTCGAATTCTTTTTAAATGTTTTGATATTTTTTGAAATTTTTATAAAATCTTTAAAAATCATTCGAAATATTCTGAAATCATTTGTAAATATTTGAAATCTTTATTCAATATTTAGAAAACTGCTGAAATTATTTGAAATCATTCGAAATCTTCTGAAATAGTTTGTAAATTTTTGAAATCGTATTTTTAAAGAGAAAAGGGGAAGTTTTTTGAGAATAGTGAAAAAAAGGGGAATTTGAAAAAAGTGACCATGAAAATGGGGAACCTACCCTGTTAAATAATAGATCAAAACCGTCTTCAAGAAAATTAAAAATTTTATTTGAAAATGTATCTGTTTTTGGTGAAAATTCAACTCTTTGTTGATAATCAGTGTTTTTTTTTTTAAAGAAGTGTTCTCTCATTAGTTGAAACATCATCTTTTGGGTCTAAAATTTATTTCTTTGGTTAAAAATTTATTTCTTTGATTGTAAATTTAACTATTTTGTTGAAAATTCGTTTCTTATTTGGTTGAAAATTTATTTTACGAACTGAAAATTTAACTATTTTATTTTTGATAGAAAATTTATCTTTTGAGTTAAAAATTCATGAATTTGGTTAAAAGTTATTTTTTGTTTAGTTGAAGATTCATCGTTTTAGTTAAAAATTCACTCTAACTATTCCATTTTTGGTGGAAAATTTACCTTTTTTGATAGAAATGTATTTTTTTTTCGTTAAAAAATTATCTGTTTTGTAAAAATTTAACTATTCTATTTTTTGTCAGGAATTCATTTATATGGTTCAAAAAAAAACTATTTAGTTGAAAATTCAATTTTGTTGTTGATAGAAAATTCATGTTTTGAGTTGAAAATGCCACTATGTTGTCAAAATTGCATGTTTTGCTTGAAAATTTACATTTTTTGATGAAAATTGATTAATTTTGCTGAAAATTAGTTTTTTTTCTTTTTTAAAATTTACTTAAATACTAAAATTTACTAAAATATTCTTGGTTTGTAAATTTATCTTTTTTAGTTGAAAATTTTTATATATTTTATTTAAACTGCATCTTTTTTGGTAGAAAATTCATCTTTTGGGTGTAAAATTGAATTATTTTCTTGAGAATTCATTTTTTTTTTTTGTTGAAAATTGGTTGTTCAAAGTGAAAGTTGATTAACATTTATTAATGTAAAATTTTATTATTACATTTTCAGTTAAAATAATTCATTTTCAACCAAGAAAAAGGGAATTTTCAACAAAATAGTCAAATTTTCAATGAAAAAACTGTTAAATTAAACCAAAAAATACGACTTTTCAAAAAAAGAGTTGAATTTTTCACCAAGAAAAATGGTTCAATCAACAAAGAAAAAGAACCATTCAAAATTTTGATCTTTCAAGTCATGAAGACAAATTTAAAAAATAAAGGTTGAATTTACAACAAATAAAATAATTTTCAATCAAGTTTGTTAAATTTTTAACCAAAGAAATGAAATTTTTACTAAATTTACGAATCTACAATCAAAAAATCGAATTCGTGATCAAATATTTGATATTTAAACCCAGAAGATGAATTTTGTATCAAAAAAAGTCCAACTTTCTACAAAATAGCTGAATTTTCAACGAAAAAAGATCAATTTCCAACAAAAAATAGAATAGTTTAATTTTAAATTAGAAGAATACGTTTTTACCCAAATACAATAAGTTATCAACGAAATAGTTTAATTTTCAACCAATCAGATGAACTCTTAACCAAAAAATTAAACACCTATAAAAGAAAATGGACATAAAATGCAATAGTAAAATTTTTAATTAAAAAAATTGATTTTCAATAAAAAAAAAACTAATTTGCAACCAAAGAAATCAAATTTCAACCAAAAGATTCATTTTCTACTAAAAGAAATAAATTTTCAACAAAAGACATGAATTTTAAACTAAAAAGGTTCATTTTCCAGCAAAGAAAGACAAATTTTCAACAAAACAGATGAAGTTTTAACTAAAGAAGATAAATTTTTAACAAAAAAATAGAATAGTTTCATTTTCAATGGGAGAAATATGTTTTTAACCAAATACAATCAATTTTCAACAAAATAGTTAAATTTTCAACAACAAACAATGAGTTTTTTACAAAAAAAATTAAATGTCAATAAAAAAATGTACACAAAAGGGAATGGTTAAATTTTCAGTTTAAAAAATTGGTTCTCAATAATAAAAAAAACTAATTTTCAACCCAGAAATATTTCAACCGACAAGAGTAATTTTCTACCCAAAAAGAATCAGTTTTAACAAAATACATGAATTTGCAACCAAAAGGATTAAGTTAAATATTAAAAATTTTGTGAAATCTTTTGAAATGTTTCGATATGGAAATTTTTATAAAATCTTTTAAAATCATTCGGAATCTTCTGAAATCTTAGTTAAATCTTTGAAATTTTATTTAAATCTTTAAAATGTTTTTGAAATCTTTTGAAATGTTTTGAAGACTTCCAAATTCTTTTGAAATGTTTTGATATCTTTTGAAATTTTTAAAAAATCTTTTGAACTCGTCCAAAATCTTCAGAAATCTTTTATAAATCTTTTAAATCTTTGTTTGAGTTTAGAAATCTTAAGAAATGTTCAGCAATCTTTTGTAATCGTTTGAAATGTCTGGAATTTTTTGTAATCTTTGAAATTTTTTTAAAATCTGTTGAAATCATTTTGAGCTCATTTAAAAATGGTTGTAAAATCTCTTCGAAAGGTTTTAAAAGCTTTTGAAATCTTTGAAATTTTTGAAATCTTGGTTGAATCTTTTGAAATCTTTGTTAAATCTTTAAAATATGTGTAAAATCTTTTAAAATTCTTGTGAAATATTTTGAAGACTTTCAAAATCTGTGAAAGTTTTATAAATTTTGTTAAAATATTCTAAATCTTCTAAAATCGTTGAAATTTTTATTAAATATTTTGAAATTTTTGAAATCATGATTAAATCTTCGGCAATTTTAATTAAATATTTTTGTGAAATCTTTTGAAATGTTTGTGAAATATTTTGAAGACTTTCAAAATCTGTGAAAGTTTTATAAATTTTGTTAAAATATTCTAAATCTTCTAAAATCGTTGAAATTTTTATTAAATATTTTGAAATTTTTGAAATCATGATTAAATCTTCGGCAATTTTAATTAAATATTTTTGTGAAATCTTTTGAAATGTTTGTGAAATATTTTGAAGACTTTCGAATTCTATTGAAATGTTTGGATATCTTTTGAAATTTTTATAAAATCTTTTAAAATCATTTGGAATCTTCGGAAATCTTAGTTAAATCTTTTGAAATTTTATTTAAATCTTTAAAATGTTTTTGAAATCTTTTGAAATGTTTTGAAGACTTCCAAATTCTTTTGAAATGTTTTGATATTTTTTGAAATTTTTAAAAAATGTTTTGAAATTATTCAAAATCTTCAGAAATCTTTTGAAATCTTTTATAAATCTTTGAAATCTTTTTTTGACTTCAGAAATCTTAAGAAATGCTCAGCAATCTTTTGTAATCGTTTGAAATGTCTGGAATTTTTCTTTAATCTTTGAAATTTTTGTAAAATCTGTTTAAATCATTTTGACCTCATTTAAAAATGGTTGTAAAATTTCTTTGAAAGGTTTTAAAAGCTTTTGTAAATCTTTAAAATTTTTTAAATCTTTGAAATTTTTTAAACCTTGGTTAAATCTTTTGAAATCTGTGTTAAATCTTTAAAATACGTGTAAAATCTTTTTAAATTCTTGTGAAATGTTTTGAATAATTTGGAAATCTTTGGAAGTTTTATAAATTTTGTTAAAATATTGAAAATCTTCTAAAATCGTTGAAATTTTTATTAAATATTTTGAAATTTTGAAATCATGGTTAAATCTTCTGAAATGTTAGTAAAATATAAAAATTTGTTGTGAAATCTTTTTAAATGTTTGTGATATATTTTGAAGACTTTCGAAATCTGTGAAAGTTTGATAAATTTTGTTAAAATATTCCAAATCTTCTAAAATCGTGGAAATTTTAGTTAAATATTTTGAAATTTTTGAAATCATAATTAAATCTTCTGCAATTTTAATTAAATATTAAACATATTTGTGAAATCTTTCGAAATGTTTGTGAAATATTTTGAAGACTTTCGAATTCTTTTTAAATGTTTTGATATTTTTTGAAAATTTGATAAAATCTTTTAAAATCATTCGAAATCTTCTGAAATCTTTTGTAAATATTTGAAATCTTTGTTCAATCTTTAGAAAACTGCTCGAATTATTTGAAATCATTCGAAATCTTCTGAAATATTTTGTAAATTTTTAAAATCGTATATTTAAAGAGAAAAGGGGGAGTTTTTCGAGAATAGCGAAAAAAATGGGAATTTGAAAAAAATTAAAAATTAAATTGAAAATTGAAAATTGAAAATTTAAAACTGAAAATTAAAAATTGAACATATTTGCAGAGTTTTAATTTATGGAGGCAGTACTCCAGTTGGATGTATTTTAACCCAGTTGATTAAACTCTGGGGTGGAGTCGTCGTTTCCGCCTGCAGACCGCACGCAATTCCTGTCAGTAGAGCTTTAGGAGCAGACGACGTTATTCCTCTCAGCGAATCCGATATAGAAAAGGAATTAGAATTACGAGACAAGTAAGTTTCCAAAATCTTAATAGAATTCACTTATTTTTTCTTCTCTATTTTTCATTTTTCTTGATCATTAATATTCAAATAGTTCTTCACTTTTAACATCGAATTTTTTATAAACGGAATAAAACAGTATTTTGGATACAAATTAAAAATTTTTAAATTTATTAATTTATTTTAAACAAAAAAAATGTCTTTTCTACTATAAAAGATGGCTTTTTAACAAAATACTTGAATTTTCAACAAAATAATTAAAATTTTAACATAATAGTTAAATTTTCAACAAATAAAGATTTTTCACTGAAGAAAGAAAATTTTATCTAAATTGTTGAACCTTCAAGCCACAAGGTGAATTTTCTCTGCAAAAATTTAATTCACAAACAAAAAATATGACTTCAGCGAAAAATTATTTTTCCACGAAACTGATGCATTTTTACCCAACAAAAATGAAATTTTAAACCAAGAAATTTTTTTTTTTTTTACCAAAAAAGGAGAATTTTCAACTAAAAAAGATCAATCTTAAAAAGAAATGGAAAAGTTACATTTTCAGTTAAAAAATTAATTTTAAACCCAAAAAAGAATTATTTCCGCTAAACAGTTAAATTTTTAACCAAAGACATGAGCCTTCAATCAAAGAAATAAATTTTTAACAATGTAGTTTAATTTTCACCCAAGTAGTTGAATTTTCAATTTTCAATTTCAATTTGAATTTTCAACTAAAAATATAACTCTTCAAAAGAAAAATTATTCCTTAACAAAGCGATTGAATCAAATCTTTCAAATAAAATAGTTGAATACTCAATCAAAGAAGAAGAATTTTCATCCAAAAAGTTGCATTTTCATTAAACAAAAGAAATTCCTACCAAAGCTGATGAATTTATAAATCAAAAAGATAAATAAAAAACAGTTAAATTTTCTGTTAAAAAAGATTTTAGTTGACTTTTCACAATCAAAATATGAATTTTTAACCAAGAAATAAGTTTATACGAAAGAAAATGAATTTTCAATCCAAAAAGTCCAAATTTGCCCAAAAAAAACAAACTTTTTAACGAAATTGTTGAATTCTCTACCCAATAGATTCATTTTTATCCAAAAAAGATGAAATTTCTCTTGAAACAGATGAATTTTTATTTAAAAAGAAAACCATTTTTTAAATAGTTAAATTTTCATCCGGAAAAGATTCCAGTTGACTTTTCAAGATCAAAATATGAATTTTTTAACAAAAAATAAGTTTCTACGAAGAAAGTTGAATTTTTCATCCAAAAAGACGAATTTCCTCAACCAAAAGCGATGAATTTGTAATGAAATAGTTGAATTCTCTACCAAATAGTTGAATTTTTATCCGAAAAAGATGTAATTCATACTAAAACACATGAATTTTTAATAAAAGTAGGACAATTTTTTTTAAAGTTGAACTTTCATCCAGAAAAGCTTTCAGTTTATTTTTTAACACCAAAATATGAATTCTAAACAAAAAGTAAATTTTGTACGAAATAGTTAAATTTTCAACCGAACAGTAGAATTTTCAACCAAAAGTATGACTTTTTAACAAAATAGTTTTATTATAAACCAAACAGTTGCATTTTTGTCCAAGAATGATGAAATTTCTCTTAGAACAGATGAATTTATAATTAAAAAAAAAATCAAAAAATTACTTGAAATTTCATCGAGAAGAGATTTCAGTTCTCTTTTTAACACAAAAATATTAAATTTAACTAAAAAGTAAATTTTCTACAAAATACTTAAATTTTCAACAAAACAGCAGAATTTTCAACCAAAAACTATGAATTTTCAACAAATTTGTTGAATTTTAAACAAAACAGTTGCATTTTTATCCAAGAAAGATGTAATTTCGGCTAAAACAGGTGAATTTTGAAATCAGAAAGACAAATTTCCAAAACATTGTTGAATTTTCAACCAAAGAAAATTTTTAACAAAAACAAATTTTTAACAAAAAGTACATTTTTAAAGAAGTAATTGTATTTTGAATAAAAGAGTTGGATTATTGTCCAGGAAAGATGCAATATTTCTACTAAAAAAAAACTTTTAAATTGAAAAGACAAATTTTCAGAAAAAATATTTTTCATCCAAAAAAGATTTCAGTTGACTTATCAGGCACAAAATATGAATTTTAAACAAAACGTTAATATTATAAGAAAAGGGTTGAATGTTTAACCCAAAACACGAATTTTTAACAAAACAGTTTAATTTACAACAAAAAAATTATGTCTTTTCAAGGAAATTAATAAATTTTGAACCAATTAATAAAATGTATAACTAAAAAGATAATCTCTAAGTGAAAAATGGACAAAAAGTTACAAATTTCAGGGAAAAAACCGCAACTCTCTGGCATTAGTATAGATAAAGATAGTTATTAACAATGATAATTCGTTTAAACAATTATTTTTCCTCAAATTAAATAATTATCAAGTGACTCCATGTGAAAAATAGACAAATAGTTAACAATTTCAGAAAAAAGCGCAAATTTTCACTATTAAGCAAAGAGAATATTAACAATGATAAGAAATTATTTAAATAATTATTTTTGTTGACTTGAATTAATTATTACTTCCCTCTAATTGAAAAATGTTCAAAAAGTTTAAAAAATTCATAAAAAAGGCAACTATCTAGTATTAATATAGAAGATAGCTATAAACAGTAATACTTTGTTTAAACAATCATTTTTGCTATACTAAATTAAATATTAACTCACTCCAAGTGAAAAGTGGACAAAAAGTTGAAAATTTGTGGAAAAACCGCGACTTTCTATCTCTACATTAAGAGTAAATTGATAAAAACAATAATAAATTCTTTAAACAATTTATTTAAATATCTAATTATCAATATAAAGTAGTATTTCATGTATTAGAAACAATTTGCATTAAAAAAAACTGAAAAAAAATGATAATTAGCGCCAAAAAATCGCAAAACCCATTTTTTCACTTTTGGGATTTTTTTTGGGACCCTATAAAACAGACTTATGGGGTTAATACTTGAAAAATAATATTTTATTCATATTCTATGGCTAATTGTGAAGATGATTGATGAGTTTTAAATTGATTTCCCTAATATTGACGATTCTGAATAAAATTTACAAAAACATTTTTTTTATTATGGGAAATACGTGTTAAATCCAAAAAGGGATTTATTTTTTTGTGAATTGGAACAAATTTCGGACGATATGCATGAAAATTCGAGAGAAAAAGATTCCCATAAATTTTTGGACCACCCTAGTCCACATATTTTAAAAAAATCGGAAAAGTCAAGTATTTTTGTTAACTAAGGGAAATAACTTTACGAACTAAGATAACATTTAGAACTTAAATCCAATAAGAAAATCCAACTATATTTTTTGGTAAAAGTTTATTTTTTTATTGAAAAGGCTACTATCATATTTCGAGTTCAGAATTAATCTTGTAGGGTTAAAAATTCTATTATTTGGTTGAAAATTTAATTTCTTTGTTAAAAATCATTTTTTTAGATGAATTATCATTTCTTTGTTTGAAAATTTAACTATTTGGATGAAAATTCTATCCATGTTTAATCGATAATAAATTTTTTAAATCGACTATTCAACTATTCATTTTTTTGTTAAAAATCTATATTTTTTAGTTAAAAATTCAACTGGTTTAAAATGTATATCTTTTAGTTAAACGTCCAACTTTTTAGTTGAAAATTCATGTATTTTGTTGAAAAATCTTCTTAGTACAAATTTAATCTTTTTGGTCAAAAATTAATCTTTTTTGGTTGAAAATTCGATTATTTGACTTAACGTTAAACCGCATTGTCAAAAAACATTAATTTTTTTATCAAGGATTTATAATTATAGTTGAAAATTCAACTATTTGCTTTCAAATTAACTTTTATTTTAAAATTTCGGTTTTGCAGAAAATTGATTTTTTTGGCTTGAAAATTAAACTATTTGGTAGAAAATTAAACTATTTGGTTGAAAATTAAACTTTTTTGTTGAAAAATCATAGTTTTTGAACGAAAATTCAACTTTTTTTGTAGATAATTCCTCTTTTGGCTTCAACATTAAATCGTTTTGTTGAAAATTCACGTATTTTGTTAAAAATTCATGTTTTTTGGTAGAACATCAATCTTCTTGGTTGAGAATTCAGCTTCTTGGGTTAAAAATGAATTTTTTTTGTTAACAATTATTTGTTTATCTGCAAATTTAACTTCCATTTTTTGGGTAAAACTTTATCCTTTATATAGTATAAGTTAAAAAAGTATTTGATAGAAAATTAATATATTTTGTTAAAGAGTCGTATTTTGTTAAAAATTAATCTTTTTCGGTAGAAAATCACTCTTTTTTGTTAGAAAATCAACTTTTTGGTTAAAAATGTTACTATTCTGCTGAAAATTCGTTTAGAAAATAATTTTCCTGACTGAAAATGTAACTATTCCATTTTTGATTGAAAATTGATATTTTAAATTGACAATTGACCTTTTCTGGTTAAAAATTATTGTATTTTGTTGATAATTCATCTTTTTTGATAAAAAATTATTCTTCTTGTTTAGAAAATTAACTTTTTGGTTGAAAATTTAACTATTCTGCTGGAAATTCGCTTTTTTTTTGCTGAGAACAAATTTTCTTGGCTAAAA